>JAVJIF010000049.1:0-138598 GCA_038442645.1 Agave tequilana
AGCTCACTACTGACCTAATTTCTGCAGGGCTTGCTTCTCTGCAAAATACTTCTGCTGCAATACTTAATTTTCTGTATGATTCACCTATTCCTGCTTAATAAAGTCAACAGTAAAAAATTGGTTGAAAAGTTAAAATTGTTTAGACATTTGCATCTCTAGGCACGTGTCTTTCAATTCTTTTACTTTTACTGTGAAGAGTGCTGGAGGCAAGGTACGTTTCGCATTGCATGTAGACTAGGAATCACCTATTGCTTGATTTTCATGCTTTGAGTGAATCTTAGTTATATATTTTTGTACACTTGCACAATTCAATTTTAAGGGCATAACCGATAAATAAGATAAGGTGGGAGTTCATTCCCTTTCCTTAGCCCGAAAATCATTTTCCCACGCACTCACAATCCCAAGCTTGTAAATAAAATTTGATAGACGTTGGCCCTAGGACATCTCGGACTCACTTAGGAGATTATCCTAAGGGGAAAGTGTTAGAAATTGACCTTTTGTAAAAATCAGTGTCTAGGAAGGGATTGAGGGCCGAAAGCCCGAAGGTTGCTGGTTACTTAATTAGGAACGTCTCTGACGGAAAACCTCCCACCAACCTTACCCTTCCCTGGCTGATTCGCTTATAGTCCAAGTCTACACTAAACCTCCTGTGGACGATCTAAAGTTAGGAGTCGTCTAGGTCCAGGATCCTTAGATAGCTGGGATTGATTTTTCTTTTATTGTTTGTTATTTTTATTTTTCTTTTTTCGCTGGTGTGATCGGTGCACGTTTTTGTGACTTTATATGCGTGAGTGGTTCTGTGATCCTCATTAGCAAGACTTGCTAGACTTTCTACACTTACACAACCACTTGACACCATGACCAACAACGTCTCACTTCAAGATCGATTTTATCCGATTCGCACTCCCTTCCATCCTGCATTCTTCTCCCCGAGCCTAATGGAAATCACTTCGAGCTGAAACCACAATTAATTAGTACACTTCCCCGATTCCATGGTCTTGAGTCTGAGGACGCGTACCTCTTTATTCGTGAGTTTGAAGAGGTATGCCAAATGATGAGAATTTCCCAACTGTCTGAGGATGTTGTTGGTTACGGTTCATACCGTTTGCACTTAAGGATTTAGCTAAGAAGTGGCTTTACAATCTTCCCGTCAGTTCCATATCTTCTTTGGATGATTTTTGTTAAGGTCTTTCTTAAGAAATTCTATCCTATCCACAAAACGGCCCTCATGAGAAAGAACATATGCAATTCAAGCAGGAACCAAATGAACCTTTCTGGAAGTATCTTGAGCGTTTCAAAGACCTCCTTGCCCTGTGTCCTCATCACGGCATAGAGAAAATGGCATCTATGCCAGATTATCTATGACGGTCTAGATTACCAAACGAAACCCTTTTGGAATCCATGTGCCAAGGGGAATTTTTGAAGAAAGATGAACATCAGGGGTGGGATCTCTTTGAAACCCTAGCTGAGAAACCATTCAGTGGGAGTCATGCCCTGATAAACCAACTCCCACCACTTCCAGACTAGTACGCACTCCATAGAATCCTCTCTAGCTGCAGATGCCAAGATCACACAATTAATGAAGAGGATAGAAACTGCTTGAGTCAAAAGGGATTCTGTTGTCAATCAGGTCAACCCATTGTCTTTGATTAATCCGGGTTGCACCAACTGTCATGACCTTAGCCATGTCTTTGAGGAGTGTCCATTATATCAGCCCCATCATTTCAGGAGAACATGAATGCAGCTTTTACCAGACCCAATCATCATCCATACTCCAACACTTACAATTCAGGATGGCAGAACCATCCAAATTTTTCATGGAGTCAGTCTGGTCCTGAGCATTATAGCCCACCACTTCCACATCCTTATAATGCTCAGCTTCACCCATCCAGTTTCAATCAGAATTCACTGTATGTTCATCACCATCTCAAAGTCCACCACATCAGTCTCAACATATCAGAATCCACCACAATACCAATCACAGTTCCAATCTCCATATTTTCAACATCCACCCCAGCATAATTCAGAGATATCAGAGTTGAAAAAAATGCTAGAAACCTTTACAAAGAACCAGCAGCAGGAGTTGAATAAAATGAAGGTCCAAATTGGGCAATTGGCTGAGAATCAAAAAAGTTTGTTCCCAAGCCAGCCATTGCCAAATCCCAAACATCACTTCCCTTTGAATGAAGTGGAAGATTCATGACCCAGTCAATGTCATGCCATTCATACCCTGAGATCTGGAAAACAAGTAGACAATAAGGTTTCTAGTCCACCATCTCATCCAGTACCAAAGCCTACACCTCCTGTCCCAATGCAACCAACTTTTGACAAACATCCTCTAGTTCAGAGCCATCCACATCTCAAGCCAAAGGGAAAGAAAAGGTAGATGAGCAACCTTATAGCCTAGAGTACCATATCCAAATAGGCTTCTAAATAACAAGTCAAATGCTCACATGGAGAAGATAAAAGAAATGTTCAATAAGGTCCAAATCAATGTCCCTCTTCTTGATGCCATACAACAAGTGCCATCATATGCCAAATTCTTAAAGGAAATGTGCACCAAGAAGAGGAAGACCCAAGTCCCTAAGAAAGTCTTCCTTGCATCAACCATCAATGAGCTGCTCAATGGTCCAATTCCTGTAAAATACAAAGACCCAGGGAGCCCCACCATTTCATGCATCATAGGAAACACTACAATCAATAGGGCACTTCTTGATTTGGGGGCCAGGTCAATCTCCTGCCTTTTTCTGTATATCAGCAATTATGGTTAGGTGAACTCCTCCCTACCCAATGACCATCCAATTGGCTGATCGCTCTGTCACTAGACCCAAGGGGGAAATTCATGATGTCCTTGTCAAGGTTGGGGAATTCATTAATCCGGTTGACTTTGTTGTCCTTGAAACAAAACCTGTGTCAAATTCCAATCAAAGGGCACAAACTCCAGTCATTTTGGGACGACCATTCCTGGTTACTGCAAATGCCATCATTAATTGCCGGAATGGATCAATGAGGTTGACTTTTGGTAACATGACTCATGAACACAATGTATTCCACACACAGCCTCACAAACAAAAGATCAAACATTTGAGGTTAGCTTCATTAGTAACAATTGTGAGGAGGAAGGTGAAGATCCAAAAGATGAGTCACAATCTTGTGATTCTCTTATCCGAGTACCCTTTCAAAAGGGGAAAGTTGATTTGGATATTTTCACTTTCAATGAGCCAAATGTGACTGTATCTGAACCTCCGATAGATATATCCTTTGAAGACTTGTTTGCTGATGAGATCATGTGTTTAGATGAGTCAACTCGGGGTAAGTTAGCTGATTGTCCACTTCCGGATGTTGATTTGAGTTTTGAAGAATTATATGGAGAGGAGTTAAAATTTCTAGACATTGGAAGTGATGAGATTTTGAGTGAGAGTGGTGATAAGGAATTTGTTTGTGAACGATGTGGTGGAATGAGTGTGAATGATAATAACAATCAATTGAATCTGGAAACACCTAGGGCTAAAATAATTCAAACCATTTCCCAATGGAGCTCAAGAAAGAGAACACATTGGAACGATGGGAAACGGCCAGAGGGAAACGGCCAAAGATAGCCCAGGCAGTGAACCCACTTGTATATAATTTTTGTAATTATCTTTTCTTTTTAAAAAAATTTTGTAAATAAAAAAAAAAGGGAAATAAAAATAAAGGAGGGATTTTTATGCTTAAAGGAGTTTCCACACTTTCCAAATTCAAAATCTTTTTAAGTTCCTAGGTTTCTTCAAAATCCTTCTTTCAAGAATTCCAAAGTCCTAGGTCATTCCAATTTCCCAAGAGTCAAATTCCCTTTTCAAAGCTACAACTTCCATGTGGTAAAATTCCTTTTGACCTAGGGATAGAAGTGGAAATATCTTGGTTTTTCCCTCCTATAAATAGATACTCTACCTGACCCTTCTCCCTCACGAGCAAAATCATCTCAGATCTGCAAACTCCTCCCAAAGCGCCGCCTCTGAAATTTTTTCTTTTCCCCAGATCTCTTTCCTCTGCCGCGTTCTAGCGACTTTTGCCGAGCATACGCGGCTTTTCTGACGATTCCTGGGCGCCCGCAAGTTTCTCACCAGTCGATCTCGCGCACTTCCAGCCGATCCAGTGCCAGAAGCTTCATCCAACCTTCCTGTACCCACTGCAGAGATCGGATTTCTTCCCCCACGAATTCCGGGGGTGGTTCGAATTCAGATCCCTTCTTTTTATTGCTTTGTTCCTAATTTCATATCATGGCACCATCTATTTTCATTGAGAAAGACTTTGGTAGAATATTGAGTGATGCAAATGGATATGGGCATGTGTTTTTAGAGAGAATTAGGCTTGGAATTGGTACACGTTAGTATACGACAACTCTGAGACTGATGCTTTTTATTGTCCCGACTTGGTGACAATGTTTTAACACACATTGACCAAGCATCAATTGATCCACACATGTACCAGTTTACTGTACACATGCCCATAGGAGACCTACTTGTCACACTTCCTCTTCTTGAGGAAGTCACTACTGTCCCAACCATCACACAACACAGCGAGCCTCTCCCATTGATTGAGTATATGACTGTTATGGGGGCTCGTTGTACTAAGCAAGATCGTGGGCTTAAAGTCAGTACGACATTTAGAATTATTCACTGCATTGGACGTTGGATCCAACGAAACATTTTAGGGCTAGACCACACCTCCTCCTTCAACAGACCAGTGTTGCAAATTATACATGATTTAATGACTCGTCAACACTCGTTTGTTTGAATAAAGTCATCTTCCATGCACTCCTAGCCAACTCTTCACGCACACGAGGTGCCAAATACTCCCCCCATCTTGATTACACATTTGTGTAGGACTTTCCTACCAGACGATGTTTTTGATTCATTCGACAGAGTGTTTGTTTACCTGAGAAACCTACCAGTGCGTATAATAGTTGTTTGCACGCGGTCTGGACTCCTACAGTCCAGCCCGAGGATGTAGAGTCCTCCTCTGAGGAGAGTCTTGAGGAAGAAGATGACCTGAGTTTTGGAGGCAGGATCCCCCAGTAGAGTCACGAGCTTTCATGTCCTCCATATGGAAGGGCATGAAGAAAATCTTTAGGGGACAAGTGAGGCTGAGGAAAAAGGTAGAGGAGCAATCCTCTAGGTTAGATAGCATTGAGGCCACGCTGAGGAGATCACAGTCGGCTGGACCAGCACCACTGCTGGTCCAAAGCAACAGAGGGGTAGTTTCATACATTTTACCTATTTCATGCATTTTTTTATCTTGCATACATTGAGGACAATGCATGAGATAGGTATGGGGGGGTAGATGCTAACATAGGATTTTTTCACTTTCTTTTTAGGCCTTTTTATTTTTTAGGATTTTTACTTTCTTTTTAGGTCTTTTATTTTTAGATTTTATCTTTCTTCTAGATTTTCCACTTTCTTTTTAGATTTTATTTTCTTTTAGAAAAATTAAAAAAATAAATATATATAAAAAAAAACTTTTTGAAATAAGAGAAAAAGTTTTGATCTATTTTTAAGAAAATTAAGATGTATCTTAGAAATTAAGAAAGCCTTAATTATGACATCTTAAACCTAGTTGAAATAATAGATCTTGTTTGAAATTATAGGCTAAGTAAGAAAAATTGGTGAGATATTTTTATCTTGAATTTTTTGCCTTAGATAATATGCACTTCACACTTACACATTTCTTGGGATGGAAACAAAACCAAAATGCCATATATATAAAAATTGTTGGCCCAAGAGGTTACACTCTCCATTGTTTTGTGTTTTGATGATGACAAACCAAATAAGTGCTATTGGTACTAATGACTTGTTTTAAGATGAGTTTCAGGTTTTGTACCATGTTTAGAGTTCATTCGCTTCGCTTTTGCAAAAAACTTCTAAGTTCCAACAAGCATTGAAGGCAAATTGCACATCAAGGAAGGATCATAGAAGAGAAGGCACTAGCAAGGCTTGGGATGGCTCAAGGACATGAAGATAGCTCAAGAAATCTTCATGTAATTTGTTTTTATGTTTATAGTATGTTAAAGAATAGTGATTAGGTTTGAAGCTCAAACACACACGTTTTTGCGCGTATACTATTTCCAAGTTTATTTCTTATAAATTATACAAAAATATTTTAATACAAATTCTTTCTTCTACAAATTCTTTATTATGTCAAATACTGAATTCCTGTTTAAACATTTGTGTTGAAAATTTTCATCTCTTCAAAATTCCATTTTGATTTCAATTTTTGGCCTGAGCCGGTCGACCGGCAGTCTACCGACAGTCGACCGTGTCTATGTCAGGCTGGTCCGTCGACCGGACCAGTCGACCGAGGTCCTGGCAGAATGCACGTATCCGTGTGCATGTCTGTCGGTCGACCGGGGCAGTCGACCGAACGATTTTTCTTGCTCTCTGTATTTTTCAGTCGACCGGGCGGTCGACCGATAGTTTGTTTTTGCTCACTGTTTTTATCAGTCGACCGGATCGGTCGACCGATAGCTCACAACGGTCGGATATTTTGAACTACCGGTCGACCGGCCGGTCGACCGATCTAGCCGTTGAACAGTAACGGGCAGATTTTTAATAGCTGTTTTATTTGTAATTTGAATTTAAAAATCCGTTTAAGGGTAAATTTGGAACTATTTGCCTCCTAAACTTCAGTAATTATTTCCTATCCCTAAACCCTAGCCCTCTCCTATAAATAGGGGTGTTGGGGATAGATTCTTTACAACAATTTTCAAGAGAAAAATTCAAAAGTTTGCAATATTCAAAAGAGCTTGTTTCTTGGTTTTTGTGCTAAAATTCTTTCTCATTTGCTGAAGGGTTTTTGAATTACTCTCTAATTTAATTTTTCTTTTCACCTTACACAAGAGCTTCATTCCTACTCAATATTCTCTAAGGACCTTTGTAAGGGAAGAGATATTTGAAAGAGAGAGTTTGTGGTCTTTTGACTACTTAGTATTCTATTGTGCTGAAATTGTAGGAGTTGGGTACTCCATTGTAATTGAGATCTTTGTGATAGTGAAGTAGTTAGAATTCTTCTGGGGAAGGCGGGAACGTAGAGCTGGGTGCTCGAACCTCGATAACATATCCTTGTGTTTGCGATTGGTTTACTTTTCTTGCAATTACTTTCTTGCTATTGATTGTCATTTGCATTGTCATAATCATTCATTTTGTCAATCACTATCCCATACAACAAGGTTGCATTGCGCACTTCTAACTCATTTTACGAGGAATCCGGAGGAAGGAGTTCAGAGCCCTTAATAGGGAATTCGGCTCTTAGTCTTGTTTTGGGAGATTGTAGCATTGTTCATTATTGCATTCATCCTTTGTTCTTTTTGCTCATAATTTCAAATTGCCCTTAGATTAGCATCATCACCTATTCACCCCCCCTCTAGGTGATTTTCAAAAATAAAATATATATATATATATTATATAAATAAAACATCACCTATTAAGCTGGATAATTGTGCCTCAAGAAGCATGATTATTCACGCCTAACAGTGGTAAAGGAAATAAATAATCTCCTTAGTTATGTGACCTTTTTTACTTGAGACCTTAAACCCGAGGGATGTTTTCTCATCTGGTACCCTAAGACCATCTGGTTTGGAGTCATCGGTTAAAGGCTCGTTACATGGGTAAACTAGAAAGCCTAGACTAAGGGAAGAAAAGAAAAAAAAAAGAATATATAAATATAAATAAATGGCTTGATGGTTGGAGTTGAAATCCTAGAAATCTTCACTTACACGGTGTGCATACTATCTAGGTTTTATGAAAGATAAAAGTATTCAATCCAATTTGAGTTCTTACCTTAATTGAAGACAAGATCTTGCATGGAGACTAAGTTTAAGGAATAATAATTATAGGTGGACTTATGACCTAGGATCACTTATATTTTTGCAAAAATAGTTCGTAAACTTGTCTCTTATTCAAAATGCGTTTTCAAAACACTAACATTTGTTTTCTTTCTTTATGGATTTTGTGGGTGTAATCCGCTAAAAACCCTCAGGAGACAACACTCCTCCTCTAGGGTAACCTAGAGGTTTAACGGCTTGTTGCACATGCTCAGTGCAATCGCGTCACCTGCGAAAGTGTTGTGATAAAACTGGTAGTTAGGATTTTCTTTTCTTTCTATTTTTTGCTCGGGACGAGCAAAAGAATAAGTGTGGGGGTGTGATTGTGACACAATATTGCATATTTTACCATATCATTCCCATGCATTTTAGCAAATAAAAATATGATTTTCACTCATCTTCTCTATATATTTGCAGGTCCACATTCAAATGGAGAAAGCCCAAAATTCCTTTAATTAGCAATAATTAAATGGAATTAATTCCAAGCCCAGAATAAAGCCCAAATCTTGAGCCCAGAATCCAGAGAGATCCGCGCGCCAATTGAAGATTCCAGAAGGCCACGTAGATAACAACCTCGCAACAACTTCGTACCAGAAAGTTGTTACCCAACTGAATCTGTTTTGCCGCGCCTTGCCGCGCGCGCGCGGCAGATCTGGGGCCGTTGAGCCCCAGATTCTGGCCACCTGTCCACCTTCTGGAGATTTCTCCCTGTGGCCTATAAATACTGCACCAAGGCCTGCGAAAAAAGACTGAACAGAGAAGAGAGAGATTAGTGTAAAGCTTTGTATTTTTTTAGTTTTTCTCTAGGATTTTTGTAGCTCTCTATGATCTTCTTCTCCCTAGAAATTCTGTAAAGAGAGAGTTTGTAAGAGAGAGAAAGCTTGTGTACATCAAGGAGTGACAACTTGTGAAGTAAGGATTGATCCATTCTCTTCTCTCTACTCTTGCATTTTCTAGTGTACTTGTTTCCTTTACTTGCTTTCTTTACTTGCTTGCTTTACTTTCTTGCAATCTTATTCATGCTTTGTTTTACTTTTCTTATGGCTTGTAGCTAATTCTTTCTCCATGTACTAGCTAACCACTAACCTTGCTAACTACTAACTCATGGGTGATTGCTATACTTAATCTTGCATGTTGTATCGTCTTCTCTTCTCCGATGGGTTATTTTCATTGCTTGGCAAGTATCTTGTTGTAATTCTCCATATGATTCATGTGTGCCTCATTTAGAGCCTTGTCTTTGAACAAGTGCCTTGATGGAACATGGAGATGGATCACCAATATGCTATTTGTTGTACAACTTCTTTATGTCCATTAATGAATGTTGTATCTTCTTCATTAGCATCCCTTGAGTGTAGCTCTTTTGATTCCATTATTGAAAATCTATCTTGTAGGCCTATGACATCTATGGAGGCTACAAGACAAGTCCAAGTATGATCCCCCATCATTCAAGTGAGAAAGTAATTAGATCGACACGCAAGACAAATCTATGCCGATGAATCAACATGAGGCACGCATTCACTATCACGGAGTTTAGTAAGTTTTAGCAAGGTAGTAAGGTTAGCTAGTCATGGTTTTCTTACATTCAAAGTCTTCTTCAAAGTTTCTTTTCTTTTTAGTTTTTAGTCTAAAGCCAATCTTGATTTTGATTTCTTTTCCGATTATTTCCATCATGAACATATCCATCCATTCTTTCATTTGTTTTTCCAATTTGTTTTTATTCTTTTAAACAAAGAAGAATTCTCGTTTAACATCTTCACTACCTCTCGTAAAGCTTCCATCGCGAGCTCTCCCTGAGAATCGACTCGGTATAGCCCTATGCTATAACGGAGATAAGAAAGGGTATATTAATCTTTCATACATTTGTAGAGTAATCAAGCACCGAGGTTGTTTCTAACCTTCATCTCTTTGTTAAATATTTGTGCTAATACTCTACACAACTCTTTCCTAATCAAATTTTGGCGCCGTTGCTGGGGAGAGCAACGTTTTAGGTTTAAAGTGAAGAACTAAACGAATCTTCTTCTCTGTTGCAGGTTACAGTTTAAGAAACAGAAAATCTTGCATTGCAGTGACATATAAGTGGACCTGGGCCTCTGCTCTCAAAAGCAGAGACCAGGATCCCTCTGACTTGCCGCGTTCCCACGGCAAAAGCCGCGCGCGCGGCAAGGAGGAGCTCACTACTGACCTAATTTCTGCAGGGCTTGCTTCTCTGCAAAATACTTCTGCTGCAATACTTAATTTTCTGTATGATTCACCATATTCCTGCTTAATAAAGTCAACAGTATAAATTGGTTGAAAAGTTAAAAATTGTTTAGACATTTGCATCTCTAGGCACGTGTCTTTCAATTCTTTTACTTTTACTGTTGAAGAGTGCTGGAGGCAAGGTACGTTTCGCATTGCATGTAGACTAGGAATCACCTATTGCTTGATTTTCATGCTTTGAGTGAATCTTAGTTATATATTTTTGTACACTTGCACAATTCAATTTTAAGGGCATAACCGATAAATAAGATAAGGTGGGGAGTTCATTACCCTTTCCTTAGCCCGAAAATCATTTTCCCACGCACTCACAATCCCAAGCTTGTAAATAAAATTTGATAGACGTTGGCCCTAGGGACATCTCGGACTCACTTAGGAGATTATCCTAAGGGGGAAAAGTGTTGGAAATTGACTTTTGTAAAATCAGTGTCTAGGAAAGGGATTGAGGGCCGAAAGCCCGAAGGTTGCTGGTTACTTAATTAAGGAACGTCTCTGACGGAAAACCTCCCACCAACCTTACCCTTCCCTGGCTGATTTGCTTATAGTCAAAGTCTACACTAAACCTCCTGTGGACGATCTAAAGTTAGGAGTCGTCTAGGTCCAGGATCCTTAGATAGCTGGGATTGATTTTTCTTTTATTGTTTTTATTTTTATTTTCTTTTTTTCGCTGGTGTGATCGGTGCACGTTGTTTGTGACTTTATATGCGTGAGTGGTTCTGTGATCCTCATTAAGCAAGACTTGCTAGACTTTCTACACTTACACAACCACTTGACACCATGACCAACAACGTCTCACTTCAAGATCGATTTTATCCGATTCGCACCTCCCTTCCATCCTGCATTCTTCTCTCCGAGCCTAATGGAAATCACTTCGAGCTGAAACCACAATTAATTAGTACACTTCCCCGATTCCATGGTCTTGAGACTGAGGACGCGTACCTCTTTATTCGTGAGTTTGAAGAGGTATGCCAAATGATGAGAATTTCCCAACAGTCTGAGGATGCTGTTTGGTTACGGTTCATACCGTTTGCACTTAAGGATTTAGCTAAGAAGTGGCTTTACAATCTTCCCGTCAGTTCCATATCTTCTTGGGATGATTTTGTTAAGGTCTTTCTTAAGAAATTCTATCCTATCCACAAAACGGCCCTCATGAGAAAGAACATAATGCAATTCAAGCAGGAAAGAACATAATGCAATTCAAACCATCCTCTAGTTCAGAGTCATCCACATCTCAATCTCAAGCCAAAGGGAAAGAAAAGGTAGATGAGCAACCTTATAAGCCTAGAGTACCATATCCAAATAGGCTTCTAAATAACAAGTCAAATGCTCACATGGAGAAGATAAAAGAAATGTTCAATAAGGTCCAAATCAATGTCCCTCTTCTTGATGCCATACAACAAGTGCCATCATATGCCAAATTCTTAAAGGAAATGCGCACCAAGAAGAGGAAGACCCAAGTCCCTAAGAAAGTCTTCCTTGCATCAACCATCAATGAGCTGCTCAATGGTCCAATTCCTGTAAAATACAAAGACCCAGGGAGCCCCACCATTTCATGCATCATAGGAAACTACAATCAATAGGGCACTTCTTGATTTGGGGGCCAGGTCAATCTCCTGCCTTTTTCTGTATATCAGCAATTAGGGTTAGGTGAACTCCTCCCTACCCAAATGACCATCCAATTGGCTGATCGCTCTGTCACTAGACCCAAGGGGGAAATTCATGATGTCCTTGTCAAGGTTGGGGAATTCATTTATCCGGTTGACTTTGTTGTCCTTGAAACAAAACCTGTGTCAAATTCCAATCAAAGGGCACAAACTCCAGTCATTTTGGGACGACCATTCCTGGCTAATGCAAATGCCATCATTAATTGCCGGAATGGATCAATGAGGTTGACTTTTGGTAACATGACTCATGAACACAATGTATTCCACACACAGCCTCACAAAACAAAAGATCAAACATTTGAGGTTAGCTTCATTAGTAACAATTGAGAGGAGGAAGGTGAAGATCCAAAAGATGAGTCACAATCTTGTGATTCTCTTATCCGAGTACCCTTTCAAAAGGGGAAAGTTGATTTGGATATTTTCACTTTCAATGAGCCAAATGTGACTTTATCTGAACCTCTGATAGATATATCCTTTGAAGACTTGTTTGCTGATGAGATCATGTGTTTAGATGAGTCAACTCGGGGTAAGTTAGCTGATTGTCCACTTCCGGATGTGATTTGAGTTTTGAAGAATTATATGGAGAGGAGTTAAAATTTCTAGACATTGGAAGTGATGAGATTTTGAGTGAGAGTGGTGATAAGGAATTTGTTTGTGAACGATGTGGTGGAATGAGTGTGAATGATAATAACAATCAATTGAATCTGGAAACACCTAGGGCTAAAATAATTCAAACCGTTTCCCAATGGAGCTCAAGAAAGAGAACACATTGGAACGATGGGAAACGGGCCAGAGGGAAACGGCCAAAAGATAGCCCAGGCAGTGAACCCAGTTGTATATTATTTTTGTAATTATCTTTTCTTTTTAAAAAATTTTTGTAAATAAAAAAAAAGGGAAATAAAAATAAAGGAGGGATTTTTATGCTTAAAGGAGTTTCCACACTTTCCAAATTCAAAATCTTTTAAGTTCCTAGGTTTCTTCAAAATCCTTCTTTCAAGAATTCCAAAGTCCTAGGTCATTCCAATTTCCCAAGAGTCAAATTCCCTTTTCAAAGCTACAACTTCCAATGTGGTAAAATTCCTTTTGACCTAGGGATAGAAGTGGAAATATCTTGGTTTTTCCCTCCTATAAATAGATACTCTACCTGACCCTTCTCCCTCACGAGCAAAATCATCTCAGATCTGCAAACTCCTCCCAAAGCGCCGCCTCTGAAAATTTTCTTTTCCCCAGATCTCTTTCCTCTGCCGCGTTCCAGCGACTTTTGCCGAGCATACGCGGCTTTTCTGACGATTCCTGGGCGCCGCGAAGTTTCTCACCAGTCGATCTCGCGCACTTCCAGTCGATCCAGTGCCAGAAGCTTCATCCAACCTTCCTGTACCCACTGCAGAGATCGGATTTCTTCCCCCACGAATTCCGGGGTGGTTCGAATTCAGATCCCTTCTTTTTATTGCTTTGTTCCTAATTTCATATCATGGCACCATCTATTTTCATTGAGAAAGACTTTGGTAGAATATTGAGTGATGCAAATGGATATGGGCATGTGTTTTTAGAGAGAATTAGGGCTTGGAATTGGTACACGTTAGTATACGACAACTCTGAGACTGATGCTTTTTATTGTCCCGACTTGGTGACAATGTTTTACACACACATTGACCAAGCATCAATTGATCCACACATGTACCAGTTTACTGTACACATGCCCATAGGAGACCTACTTGTCACACTTCCTCTTCTTGAGGAAGTCACTACTGTCCCAACCATCACACAACACAGCGAGCCTCTCCCATTGATTGAATATATGACTGTTATGGGGGCTCGTTGTACTGAGCAGGATCGTAGGCTCAAAGCCAGTACGATATTTAGAAATATTCACTGCATGGACGTTGGATCCAACGAAACATTTTAGGGCTAGACCACACCTCCTCCTTCAACAGACCAGTGTTGCAAATTATACATGATTTAATGACTCGTCAACACTCGGTTTGTTTGAATAAAGTCATCTTCCATGCACTCCTAGCCAACTCTTCACGCACACGAGGTGCCAAATACTCCCACTATCTTGATTACACGTTTGTGTAGGACTTTCCTACCAGACGATGTTTTTGATTCATTCGACAGAGTGTTTGTTGTACCTGAGAAACCTACCAGTGCGTATAATAGTTGTTTGCACGCGGTCTGGACTCCTACAGTCCAGCCCGAGGATGTAGAGTCCTCCTCTGAGGAGAGTCTTGAGGAAGAAGATGAACCTGAGTTTTGGAGGCAGGATCCCCCGGTAGAGTCACGAGCTTTCATGTCCTCCATATGGAAGGGCATGAAGAAAATCTTTAGGGGACAAGTGAGGCTGAGGAAAAAGGTAGAGGAGCAATCCTCTAGGTTAGATAGCATTGAGGCCACGCTGAGGAGATCACAGTCGGCTGGACCCAGCACCACTGCTGGTCCAAAGCGACAGAGGGGGTAGTTTCATACATTTTACCTATTTCATGCATTTTTTTTATCTTGCATACATTGAGGACAATGCATGAGATATGTATGGGGGGGTAGATGCTAACATAGGATTTTTTCACTTTCTTTTTAGGCCTTTTTATTTTTTAGGATTTTTACTTTCTTTTTAGGTCTTTTATTTTTAGATTTTATCTTTCTTCTAGATTTTCCACTTTCTTTTTAGATTTTACTTTTCTTTTAGAAAAATTAAAAAAAATAAATATATATAAAAAAAAACTTTTTGAAATAAGAGAAAAAGTTTTGATCTATTTTTAAGAAAATTAAGATGTATCTTAGAAATTAAGAAAGCCTTAATTATGACATCTTAAACCTAGTTGAAATAATAGATCTTGTTTGAAATTATAGGCTAAGTAAGAAAAATTGGTGAGATATTTTTATCTTGAATTTTTTGCCTTAGATAATATGCACTTCACACATACACATTTCTTGGGATGGAAACAAAGACCAAAAATGCCATATATATAAAATAAAAATTATATATATATATATATATATATATATATATATATAAATAAAACATCACCTATTAAGCTGGATAATTGTGCCTCAAGAAGCATGATTATTCACGCCTAACAGTGGTAAAGGAAATAAATAATCCCCCTTAGTTATGTGGCCTTTTTTACTTGAGACCTTAAACCCGAGGGATGTTTTCTCATCTGGTGCCCTAAGACCATCTGGTTTGGGAGTCATCGGTTAAAGGCTCGTTACATGGGTAAACTAGAAAGCCTAGACTAAGGGAAGAAAAAGAAAAAAAAAGAATATATAAATATAAATAAATGGCTTGATGGTTGGAGTTGAAATCCTAGAAATCTTCACTTACACGGTGTGCATACTATCTAGGTTTTATGAAAGATAAAAGTATTCAATCCAATTTTGAGTTCTTACCTTAATTGAAGACAAGGTCTTGCATGGAGACTAAGTTTAAGGAATAATAATTATAGGTGGACTTATGACCTAGGATCACTTATATTTTTGCAAAAATAGTTCGTAAACTTGTCTCTTATTCAAAATGCGTTTTCAAAACACTAACATTTGTCTTCTTTCTTTATGGATTTTGTGGGTGTAATTGATTGGTCTCTAATGTTGCATATTTAATATCATATTTCCATACTGATTTTAGAATAAAAGCCTGCATTGTCCTAATTAATTGCTTAATTTATTTGCAGGCCCATTCTTTAAGGAGATGAAGAGAAATGAGCCCAAAGCCCACAAAAATTCTGAATTAAATCAGAGTTAATTCACACTCAGTAAATCAGGGAAAATCAAGAGGTTGAAAACTGGTTGAGAAGAATCCTCTCAGAATCGATCGGTTGAAGCAAAGATCAAGCAAGTTTGATTCAGATTCTGACTGGATACATTTTAGTATTCGAATCATAACTTTTGCTACAGAATCTCAATTCTAATGATTCAAGATGATCCAGAAAGCAGACTGACAGAGCTACAACTCTTATGTTGATCATTATTTCTAATTCTGTCAGTTGTTAAGTGATATTCAGCAATCAACAAGCCAACAAACAGCAGATCAGAACTGAATATCCACCTCTACCCCCTCCATTTCTCCTATAAATACCTGCACTCAAAGGCAAAAGGGAGGACCATGCAGATTAGGGTTTAGACTAGTTTTTCCATTTCTTAGTTTAGGTTTATAGTCTTTCTTTTCATGTAATTTTAGTTTCATTTATGTAAATAAGAGGAGATCTACTTTCATCGAAGAACAAGACTGAAGCTAGAATTGGAGTGACACCGGTGTAAGCCTGATTTCTTTTCTTTGATTGTAATGAAATCAAATCAATATTATCTTTATGTATGTACTTCTTTTTAGTCTTTTTCTTCTTCTTTTCTATTTTACCTTTCTTTTGGTACATCTGTCTTCCAAGTGAGTCTAAATCATCGAAAGAGCCTTGCCTTTGCGAGTGCCACCGATAGCTCATGACGATGGAATTGTGAGTCTCTCTGTATCATTTCATGCTTGCGTATCTTGATGATGTAATGTGGGAGAGACCAACATTCGACTCTTATGGGCTATGCGCTGAATGCCTCCAATTCAAGGTAACATCGTAGCTAAGAACTCAAGGTAAGCTTTTGGTGAAAAGAAGGTAAATATTGTTTTCTTTTCTTTTCATTTCTATAAATTAATCACCACATCTTCCAAATCATTTCTTCTTCACTCATTTCATTTGTACATAGTCGCTTTTATTGTTTTCTGAATTTTCCACCTTCTTCATCTTCCGTTTTCTTCTAACTTTAATATAACTTTCTTTTTCATTTTCATAAATAAAAACAGAGAAGAACCTTCGTTTGGTTTTCTTAAAAGATTTCAATAAAATTGTAAAAAGCTTCCATCGCAAACCCTCCTTGTGGATCACGACCCGCATAGCCACTTGCTATAGTGGAAGAATTGAGCACTTGCACATTTTTATTATAAGTTCTAAAATTTCGTATTTTTTGTGCAGGTTTGGCATCAATCAAATTTTGGCGCCGTTGCCGGGGAGGGTAACATGTTTTTTATTGAAATCTGAATTTTTTTTTTTGAAAATCTTTTAGAACTAAACGAACTTTCTTCTCTGTTGCAGGTTACAGGGCAAACAAAGCAGGAAATCAATATTGCAGTGACATACAAGTGGTATTGGGCCTCTGCTATAAAAAGCAGAGACCCATTACCCTCTGAATTGCCGCGGAAACGCGGCAAAAGCCGCATATCCGCGGCTATCCAGAGTTGACTACTGACAAGTTTTTGCAGGCTGCTTGCTTTGCAAAGTATAGTTCTCTGCAATTATTTATTTCCTACATGCCATCACATAAACCTGCTAATAATCAACAGTAAAAAGTTTGTTGCAAAAGTTAAAAATTGATTAGACGTTTGCATTTAGGCACGTGTCTTTTCAATTAATTTCTTTTACTGTTGAAGAGTGCTGGAAGCAAGGTACGTATGCATTGCATTTAGCATAGGACTCACTTCTTGGTTGTCTATATCGCTTTAAGTGATTCCTATTTATATAGCTTGTACACTTGCACAAAATTATTTTAAGGGCACTAACCCATAACAAGATAAGGTGGGGATTTAATCACCCTTCCTTAGCCCAAAAATCATATTCCAAGCACTCACTAACCCAAGCCTAACTAAAAAGAGTAGACGTTGGCCCTAGGGACATCTCGGACTCAATTAAGAGATTATCCTAAGGGGGAAAAATGTTGGAATCTGACTCTTGCAAAATCAGTGTCTAGAAAAGGGATTGAGGGCCGAAAGCCCGAAGGTTGGTGGTTATTTAATTAAGGAACGTCTTTGACGGAAAACCTCCCACCAACCTTGCCCTGACCTGGCTGATTAGCTTGTGGTCAAAGCTACATTAGACCTCCTGTGGAAAGTCTAACCAGTTAGGAGTCGTCTAGGTCCTAAGTCTACCCTAACTTAGGCTAGAATTTTTTTCTTTGTTGTTGTTTGTTTTTTGTTTGTATTCTATTGTGTGATATGGACTATAACAATAATTTTTTCAACTTTAATAATGATCCATATTACACATCGAATTCTTTTTCGGATATTACCAATCCGGCATATCACAACTTTGACCAACCTAGTGTGCCGGATTGGTCTTATCCGAATCAATATGACCCATACCCCCCATCTAATAACTATAATTTCCATAATGATTTCAACTCTTCACCGAGTCAGTGGGGATTCAACTCCCCCGAGCATAATTTCCAACCATCTTGTCCTCCTTCTCCACCTAGTCCACAATATGTTCAAGATTCATACTCAGTTCCACCCGTCCAAAATAGGAAACCATCAATTAGGGAAATGAGTATGCGTGAGTCCAAACACAAATCCCAAAATCTGATGGACTCACAATTTCACTACCACTTCCAAGACAATTCTTCATCTTTTCATCAAACCAATAAACATATCACCAATGAAGAGATGCTTGAATTCATGACTCAGGCTCAAAATGCTAGAAATCATGACATAGATGTGATGGTCGAATCTCTACGTTCCCACCGTCCTGATGTCACTAACCATTCTGTTAGAGCCGATGAGTCATGTAGTCTTGGAAATCAAGATTCCATTTCAGAACAACCATTTGAACTTGCCAAAACTCCAAATTTTGAAAAAGATATTGACAGTTTAGCAAGTTATCCTTTTCCTGAAATAGAACTTGAAAATGAATATGATCCTGAACCCCAACTTAGTGATTCAATTTTTTTTCCTGATTCGATTATGACTCCGGTATCTTCACCTGATTTCGATCTTTTCCCGGAGTCAACATTGGATCCTGTCCCAATTCATTTTGAAATTGAATCACCCATCTTTGAGGATCATATTGAACTTGCCCAATTCTATACTTTTGAGAGTCCATTTGACAATTGGCAAGTTCTTCATGATTGAACTACATATGGAATGTGACCTTGATTCTCACAATCTCTTTACTTCTGAAACTGATTGTACAATTCTAGCGGAAGATGTTGACTTAAGTTTTGAAGAATTGTATGGTGATGAGCTAGAATTTCTTGGAAGTAAAGAGATATCACCTTTAGAAAGTCACATCCCATTGTTGGAAAATGATTGTGGACTTGAGCTTCATTTTCTTGACTTGGACCCCAATCCTAAACTCATTTCAACTCCTGAGTCATCACTTGACTTAAGTCACATTTCTGAGTCGGTATTCATTCCTGTCTTTCCAGAGTCCAAGTCAACTATTCTGTCATTTCACACACCATTCTCGGACAAGGTAGTTGATAAATTTGACTCAGAAATTTATTATGGAAAATGGAAATTAGATGGGGTCATGTACATAATAAAATCATTCATGCACACATCATTCTTGTGGGTCATATCCTTGATATTTTTGGTGGGTTCCTGAAAACCCAAAGAAAAGTTGATTGTGCCATGTTCCGTGGACCAATCAGACCACCACCGGAACCACCACCTTAAGGTAACATTTTCCTTCCCTTTCATCTTTTCATGCATCTATTCATTAATTCATACATTGAGGACAATGCATGAGATAGGTGTGGGGGAAGGTCTAACATAACTTTTCTTTTGTTTAAAAAAATATATAAATAAATAAGGCATAAGAGTTAGAGTTAATGAACCCTTAGTCAAAATTTCACAGTCACAAGTGCATATGACTTAGGGTAAAGTAATAGACTAGATGAGAAGTACAATTTGACTCCTTACTCTAATTGATAACAAATTTTTGAATAAAGACTAAGTTTAGGAATGAAAAATTCAGTTTTCCTATAACTTATAGATTGCTTAGATCTTACAATTATATTTCAAATATTTTCTCCTTTCAAAATGCTTTTCGAAAATACTAACTCTTTATTTCCCTTTCTTTATGGATTTTGTGGGTGCAATCCGCTGAAAACCCTCACGAGACAAAACTCGTCCTCTAGGGGTAACCTAGAGGTTTAACGGCATGTTGCACACGCTCAGTGCAATCGCGCGACCTGCGAAAGTGGTCTAATAATCCTTAGTATAGTTTAGTTGTTTTGCTCGAGGACGAGCAAAAGATAGGTATGGGGGTGTGATTGGTCTCTAATGTTGCATATTTAATATCATATTTTCATACTGATTTTAGAATAAAAGCCTGCATTGTCCTAATTAATTGCTTAATTTATTTGCAGGCCCATTCTTTAAGGAGATGAAGAGAAATGAGCCCAAAGCCCACAAAAATTCTGAATTAAATCAGAGTTAATTCACACTCAGTAAATCAGGGAAAATCAAGAGGTTGAAAACTGGTTGAGAAGAATCCTCTCAGAATCGATCGGTTGAAGCAAAGATCAAGCAAGTTTGATTCAGATTCTGACTGGATACATTTTAGTATTCGAATCATAACTTTTGCTACAGAATCTCATTTCTGATAATTCAAGATGATCCAGAAAGCAGACTGACAGAGCTACAACTCTTATGTTGATCATTATTTCTAATTCTGTCAGTTGTTAAGTGATATTCAGCAATCAACAAGCTAACAAACAGCAGATCAGAACTGAATATCCACCTCTACCCCCTCCATTTCTCCTATAAATACCTGCACTCAAAGGCAAAAGGGAGGACCATGCAGATTAGGGTTTAGACTAGTTTTTCCATTTCTTAGTTTAGGTTTGTAGTCTTTCTTTTCATGTAATTTTAGTTTCATTTATGTAAATAAGAGGAGATCGACTTTCATCGAAGAACAAGACTGAAGCTAGAGCTGGAGTGACACGGTGTAAGCCTGATTTCTTTTCTTTGATTGTAATGAAATCAAATCAATATTATCTTTATGTATGTACTTCTTTTTAGTCTTTTTCTTCTTCTTTTCTATTTTACCTTTCTTTTTGGTACATCTGTCTTCCAAGTGAGTCTAAATCATCGAAAGAGCCTTGCCTTTGCGAGTGCCACCGATAGCTCATGACGATGGAATTGTGAGTCTCTCTGTATCATTTCATGCTTGCGTATCTTGATGATGTAATGCGGGAGAGACCAACATTCGACTCTTATGGGCTATGCGCTGAATGCCTCCAATTCAAGGTAACATCGTAGCTAAGAACTCAAGGTAAGCTTTTGGTGAAAAGAAGGTAAATATTTGTTTTCTTTTCTTTTTCATTTCTGTAAATTAATCACCACATCTTCCAAATCATTTCTTCTTCACTCATTTCATTTGTACATAGTCGCTTTTATTGTTTTCTGAATTTTCCACCTTCTTCATCTTCCGTTTTCTTCTAACTTTAATATAACTTTCTTTTTCATTTTCATAAATAAAAACAGAGAAGAACCTTCGTTTGGTTTTCTTAAAAGATTTCAATAAAATTGTAAAAAGCTTCCATCGCAAACCCTCCTTGTGGATCACGACCCGCATAGCCACTTGCTATAGCGGAAGAATTGAGCACTTGCACATTTTTATTATAAGTTCTAAAATTTCGTATTTTTTGTGCAGGTTTGGCATCAATCAGTAATCCGCTAAAAACCCTCAGGAGACAACACTCCTCCTCTAGGGTAACCTAGAGGTTTAACGGCTTGTTGCACATGCTCAGTGCAATCGCGTCACCTGCGAAAGTGGTGTGATAAAACTGGTAGTTAGGATTTTCTTTTCTTTTCTTTGTTTTGCTCGGGACGAGCAAAAGAATAAGTGTGGGGGTGTGATTGTGACACAATATTGCATATTTTACCATATCATTCCCATGCATTTTAGCAAATAAGAATATGATTTTCACTCATCTTCTCTATATATTTGCAGGTCCACATTCAAATGGAGAAAGCCCAAAATTCCTTTAATTAGCAATAATTAAATGGAATTAATTCCAAGCCCAGAATAAAGCCCAAATCTTGAGCCCAGAATCCAGAGAGATCCGCGCGCCAATTGAAGATTCCAGAAGGTCACGTAGATAACAACCTCGCAACAACTTCGTACCAGAAAGTTGTTACCCAACTGAATCTGTTTTGCCGCGCCTTGCCGCGCGCGCGCGGCAGATCTGGGGCCGTTGAGCCCCAGATTCTAGCCACCTGTCCACCTTCTGGAGAGTTCTCCCTGTGGCCTATAAATACTGCACCAGGGCCTGCGAAAAAAGACTGAACAGAGAAGAGAGAGAGAGATTAGTGTAAAGCTTTGTATTTTTTAGTTTTTCTCTAGGATTTTTGTAGCTCTCTATGATCTTCTTCTCCCTAGAAATTCTGTAAAGAGAGAGTTTGTAAGAGAGAGAAAGCTTGTGTACATCAAGGAGTGACAACTTGTGAAGTAAGGATTGATCCATTCTCTTCTCTCTACTCTTGCATTTTCTAGTGTACTTGTTTCCTTTACTTGCTTTCTTTACTTGCTTGCTTTACTTTCTTGCAATCTTATTCATGCTTTGTTTTACTTTTCTTATGGCTTGTAGCTAATTCTTTCTCATGTACTAGCTAACCACTAACCTTGCTAACTACTAACTCATGGGTGATTGCTATACTTAATCTTGCATGTTGTATCGTCTTCTCTTCTCCGATGGGTTATTTTCATTGCTTGGCAAGTATCTTGTTGTAATTCTCCATATGATTAATGTGTGCCTCATTTAGAGCCTTGTCTTTGAACAAGTGCCTTGATGGAACATGGAGATGGATCACCAATATGCTATTTATTGTACAACTTCTTTATATCCATTAATGAATGTTGTATCTTCTTCATTAGCATCCCTTGAGTGTAGCTCTTTTGATTTCATTATTGAAAATCTATCTTGTAGGCCTATGACATCTATGGAGGCTACAAGACAAGTCCAAGTATGATCCCCCATCATTCAAGTGAGAAAGTAATTAGATCGACACGCAAGACAAATCTATGCCGATGAATCAACATGAGGCACGCATTCACTATCACGGAGTTTAGTAAGTTTTAGCAAGGTAGTAAGGTTAGCTAGTCATGGTTTTCTTACATTCAAAGTCTTCTTCAAAGTTTTCTTTTCTTTTTAGTTTTTAGTCTAAAGCCAATCTTGATTTTGATTTCTTTTTCGATTATTTCCATCATGAACATATCCATCCATTCTTTCATTTGTTTTTCCAATTTGTTTTTATTCTTTTAAACAAAGAAGAATTCTCGTTTAACATCTTCACTACCTCTCGTAAAGCTTCCATCGCGAGCTCTCCCTGAGAATCGACTCGGTATAGCCCTATGCTATAACGGAGATAAGAAAAGGTATATTAATCTTTCATACATTTGTAGAGTAATCAAGCACCGAGGTTGTTTCTAACCTTCATCTCTTTGTTAAATATTTGTGCTAATACTCTACACAACTCTTTCCTAATCAGCGACGTATTAAAGGGCCATGAATGCCATTTTCCATCAGCAAATACGCAAAACGGTGGAATGTTATGTTGATGACATTGCGGTAAAAAGTCGCGCTAAGGGTGATCACATAGCTGACCTGAAGAAGATCTTCGACATCATGTGGGCTCATCAATTGAAGATGAATCCCACCAAGTCCTTCCTGGGGGTGGCCTGTGGTAAATTCCTAAGATTTGTTGTAACCTCCACCAGAATTCATTTGGATCCAGAAAAGGTTCGCGCTATCCAGGAGATGCAACCTCCGAGAAATCTCAAGGCACTCAGGGGATTGCAAGGACGATTGGCATACATCCGCAGGTTTATCTCAAATCTCTCCGGGAGATGCCAATCCTTCGCTAAATTAATGAAGAAGGGTGTTTCATTCATTTGGGATGACGCTTGCCAGCAAGCATTTGAGGAGATTAAGCAATACCTCACCCAACCACCAGTCCTGGCAGCTCCAGTATCCGGAAAGCCTTTCCTTAAATACGTCCGAGCAATGGATCATTCTTTAGGAGCTCTACTAGCTCAGAATGATAATCAAGGACGAGAGCAAGCAATCTACTATTTGAGTAGAACAATGATCGGAGACGAACATCGGTACAACCCGATCGAGAAGGAATGTTTGGCGCTGGTGTTCGCTGTTCAGAAAATGCGACACTATTTGGTAGGCCAAACCATAAAAGTCATATCAAAAGTCAACCCCTTGAGGTTACTCATGACTAAGCCTTCATCGTTGAACGGCCGGCTGGCAAAATGTGCCATATTGCTACCCAATATGAGATGCACTTTTTACCACAAAAGGCCATTAAAGGACAAGCGGTGGCGGATTTCCTAGCTGAGCACCCAGATCCGAGGGCAGCCAACTCTACGAGGATCTCTCAGATGAAGTCGCCGAAGTCTGCCTGACCCAGACATCATTTGAAGGTCAAGTGTGGCAACTTTTCTTCGACGGTGCATCAAGAACAAGCCCAAAGGGACATATAGTAGCAGGGGTAGGAGTAGTACTCATCTCCCCACAGAATTATGTGATTCCCCGAGCTGTCTCACTAACTGAGCCTTGTTCCAACAATGTGGCAGAATACAACGCTCTTCTGATTGGGATGCAGTTCGCCGATAAGATTGGCATTAAAAATCTCGAGGCATATGGCGACTCCAAACTTATCATCAGCCAAGTTCGCGGAGAGTACGAAGTCAGACATGAAGACCTAGTACCGTACTACAACGCAACTGTCCGCATGACCAAGAAGTTCACAAACTTCTACATCGACCATGTACCGCGCAGGCAAAATGCGCATGCAAATGCACTCGTATCCCTCGCTGCCTCCTTAGCTCTTCCAGCTGGAGCAGTGGAGAAGGTATTTGTCTACAGCCACAACCTGTATTATCCAAGAATCACTCTCGAAGACTACCCGGGGTCAACGGGAGGCAGTCACAGCAAAGAAACACTTGAAGCGTTGACCGGTCCAGAGTCTAGAGACTGGCGATTCCCCTACATTGATTACGTCTTATACGGCATCCAGCCTGAAGACACCAAAGAAGCGGCTGCCATTCGAAGGAAAGCCCCCAAATTCTACTATAATGCGATTACGCGAACATTGTATCATCGATCGCATGATGGGATCCTGCTTCGTTGCCTCTCACTAAAAGAGGCCCAAGAGGCATTGAAAGAAGCCCACGACGGTATGTGTGAAGCCCATCAACCTGGCCCAAAACTAGCATATCGACTCCAAAGGTTG
This sequence comes from Agave tequilana, assembly GCA_038442645.1. Lineage (NCBI taxonomy): Eukaryota > Viridiplantae > Streptophyta > Magnoliopsida > Asparagales > Asparagaceae > Agave > Agave tequilana. Next base: position 24,785 of record JAVJIF010000049.1, read on the forward strand.
GGTTACTATTGGCCCAAGATGATTGCTGATGCCGTCATTTATGCTAAGAGATGTCACGCTGATTAGGAAAAGTGTTGGCCCAAGAGGTTACACTCTCAAATTGTTTTGTGTTTTGATGATGACAAACCAAATAAGTGCTATTTGGTACTAATCATTTGTTCAAGATGAGTTTCAGGTTTTGTACCATGTTTAGAGACCATTCGCTTAGCTATTGCAAGAACTTCTAAGTTCCACAAAGCAAGGAAGGCAAATTGCACATCAAGGAAGGATCATAGAAGAGAAGGCTCTAGCAAGGCATTGGATGGCTCAAAGACTTGAAGATTGCTCAAGGAATCTTCATGTAATTTGTTTTTCAGTTTTTGTAGTTTGTTAAAGAATAGTGGATAGGTTTCAAGCTCAATCACACACGTATTTGCGCATATACTATTTCTAAGTTTATTTCCTATAAAAAATACAAAAATATTTTAATACAAAATCTTTCTTCTACAAATTCCTTTTTATGTTATATACTGAATTCCTGTTTAAAATAGTTTTGATAAAAATATTCATCTCCTCAAAATCCTATTTAAATATTGTTTTCTGACCTGATCCGGTCGACCGGCAGTCGACCGAGTCTGTGTCAGGCTGGTCCGGTCGACCGGACCAGTCGACCGCTGTTTTGGCAGATGCACGTATCAGTGTGCATGTCTGCCGGTCGACCGGGGCGGTCGACCGATATTTGATTTTTGTTTACAGGTTTCTTCGGTCGACCGGGTCGGTCGACTGCTAGCTCATAACGGTCAGATTTTTGAACTACCGGTCGACCGAGGTATCCGTTGAACAGTAACGGGCATATTTTAAGTGAGCTGTTATTTTTGTCTTTTGAATTTAAAAATTGATTTAAGGTTATATTTTGAATTAATTACCTCCTAAACATCAGTAATTATATTTTATCCCTAAACCCTATCCCTCTCCTATAAATAGGGGTGTTTGGGGAGAGATTCATGACAACAATTTTCAAGAGAAAAATTCAAAAGTTTGGAATATTCAAAAGAGCTTTGTTCTTGGTTTTTGTGCTGAAATTCTTTCTTAATTGCTGAAGTGTTTTTGTGATACTCTCTGATTTAATTTTTCTTTTCACCTTACACAAGAGCTTCATTCCTACTCAATATTCTCTAAGGACCTTTGTGAAAATCACCTAGAGGGGGGGGGGGTGAATAGGTGATGATGCTAATCTAAGGGCAATTTAAAAATATGAGCAATATAAAAAGAACAAAGAGATGAATGCAATAATGAACAATGCAACAATCTCCCAAAACAAGACTAAGAGCCGAATTCCCTATTAAGTGCTCTGAACTCCTTCCTCTAGATTCCTCGTAAAATGAGTTAGAAGTGCGCAATGCAACCTTGTTGTATGGGATAGTGATTGACAATATGAATGATTATGACAATGCAAATGACAATCAATAGCAAGAAAGTAATTGCAAGGAAAGTAAACCAAACGCAAACACAAGGATATGATATCGAGGTTCGAGCACCCAGCTCTACGTCCCCGCCTTCCCCAGAAGGATTCTAACTACTTCACTATCACAAAGATCAATTACAATGGAGTACCCAACTCCTACAATTTCAGCACAATAGAATACTTAGTAATCAAAAGATCACAAACTCTCTCTTTCAAATATCTCTTCCCTTACAAAGGTCCTTAGAGAATATTGAGAAGGAATGAAGCTCTTGTGTAAGTGAAGAAAAATGAAATCAAATCAGAGAGTATTATCACAAAAACACTTCTGAAATTGAGTGAGAAATATCAGCACAAAAACCAAGAAACTAGCTCTTTTGAAAATCTCAAACTTTTGAATTTTTCTCTTGAATAATTGTTGTAAAGAATCTCTCCCCAAACACCCCTATTTATAGGAGAGGGCTAGGGTTTAGGGATAGGAAATAATTACTGAAGTTTAGGAGGCAATTAGTTCCAAATATACCCTTAAACGGATTTTTAAATTCAAATAACAAAATAAAACAGCTATTAAAAATCTGCCCGTTACTATTCAACGGCTAGATCGGTCGACCGGCCGGTCGACCGGTAGTTCAAAATATCCGACCGTTGTGAGCTATCGGTCGACGACCCGGTCGACTGATAAAAACAGTGAGCAAAAACAAACTGTCGGTCGACCGCCCCGTCGACTGAAAAATACAGAGAGCAAAGAAAAACGTTCGGTCGACTGCCCCGGTCGACCGACAGACATGCACACGGATACGTGCATTCTGCCAGAACCTCGGTCGACTGGTCCGGTCGACCGGACCAGCCTGACATAGACACGGTCGACTGTCGGTAGACTGCCGGTCGACCGGATCAGGTCAGAAAACGAAATTAAAAAGGAATTTTGAGAAGATTAATAATTTTATCAAAATTATTTCAAACACAAATTCAGTATATAACATAATAAAGAATTTGTAGAAGAAAGATTTGGTATTAAAATATTTTTGTATATTTTATAGGAAATAAACTTAGAAAACATATGTGCGCTAAAACGTGTGTGTTTGAGCTTCAAACCTAATCACTATTCTTTAACATACTATAAACATAAAAACAAATTACATGAAGACTTCTTGAGCTATCTTCATGTCCTTGAGCCATCCAAGCCTTTGCTAGTGCCTTCTCTTCTATGATCCTTCCTTGATGTGCAATTTGCCTTCAATGCTTGTTGGAACTTAGAAGTTCTTGCAATAGCTAAGCGAATGGTCTCTAAACATGGTACAAAACCTGAAACTCATCTTAAGCAAGTCATTAGTACCAAATAGCACTTATTTGGTTTGTCATCATCAAAACACAAAACAATGGAGAGTGTAACCTCTTGGGCCAACAATCTCCCCCTTTTTGATAATGACAAAACAAATAGGCTATTAACAAAAATAAAGGGAGGAGAAGAACTCCCCCTCAAATTATGCTATACATAAAATTCTAGATACCAATAATTGAAATACCAAAAATTGAAATGATGCACTATAAAACACAAAAATTGCTCTTGAAACCAAACAAAAACATCAAAAATTACCAAAGATACCAATTTAAACTAAAACACAAAAACTCATAAATTCATATGGAACCAAGACCAAATGAACTTATTTTTGTCCATGTAAACTTATTCTCCCCCTTTTTGTCATACATCAAAAAGGGTTATGAAAGACATGTTTAATCAATAATACACATATTTAATTCTCCACAAATAAACGAAAATCTAGCAAAATCAAGTGGTTTAGTGAAAATATCGGCTAGTTGAAAATCGGTGGAAACATAATCAATATCTATATCACCTTTCTCAAAATGATCTCTAAGAAAGTGATATCTAATCTCAATGTGCTTGGTCTTACTATGTTGATTTGCATTTTTGGTTAAATGAATAGTACTAGTATTATCACAAAATATTTTAATATTTTTATAATGCAAATCATAATCAAGGAGAGTATGTTTCATCCAAAGGACTTGTGCACAACAAGCCCCCGCGGCAACATACTCCGCCTCGGCAGTTGATAGAGCTACGGAATTTTGCTTCCTAGAGGACCATGAAACAAGACAATTACCAAGAAATTGACATGTCCCACTAGTACTCTTTCTATCTACTCTACAACCCGCATAGTCGGCATCCGAATAACTAATCATAGAAAAATCTCCGGTTTTCGGATACCAAAGACCTAAACCAATCGTTCCCTTAACATATCGAATAATGCGTTTTACGGCAATTAAATGAGACTCTTTGGGACACGATTGAAATCTAGCACAAAGACACACACTAAACATGATATCCGGCCTACTTGCCGTTAAATATAAAAGACTACCTATCATGCTTCTAAATAATTTAATATCAACATTTTTACCTTGTTCGTCCTTATCAAGCTTGGTTGTTGTAGCCATGGGAGTGTTGCACGTTTTGGCGTCTTCAAGTCCAAACCTCTTGACGAGTTCCTTAGCGTATTTGGCTTGAGAGATGAAGTTCCCATCATGCAATTGCTTGACTTGGAGTCCAAGAAAGAAGTTGAGCTCACCCATGGAGGACATTTCAAATTCTTGTTGCATTACCTTTTCAAAATCCTTGCATAAAACTTCATTAGTAGAACCGAAAATTATATCATCAACATAAATTTGGACAATTAAAATATCATTATTAACATGCTTAGTGAAGAGAGTAGTGTCTACTTTGCCTTTAATAATTATTTGAAATTAGAAAACTTGAAAGCCTTTCATACCAAGCTCTTGGAGCTTGTTTCAAACCATATAAAACCTTATCGAGTTTGAAAACAAAATCGGGATGGACATGATCAACAAAACCGGGAGGTTGAGCAACAAAAACTTCTTCATTAAGAAAACCATTTAAAAATGCACTTTTTACATCCATTTGAAAAAGTTTAAAATTTTTAAAAGATGCATAAGCTATTGTTATCCGTATGGCTTCAAGCCGTGCTACGGGTGCAAAGGATTCCTCAAAGTCGATTCCCTCAACTTGAGTGTAACCTTGGGCCACTAACCTAGCTTTATTCCTAATGACATTTCCGGACTCATCCAACTTATTCCTAAAGATCCACTTAGTACCAATTATTGGTCTATCGTGGGGCTTAGGAACAAGGTGCCAAACTTGGTTGCGCTCAAATTGATTGAGTTCCTCTTGCATGGCAAGCAACCAATATGGGTCCGTCTCGGCTTCGAGAATGCCTTTGGGTTCAAAGTGAGAAATGAAAGCAAAGTTACCACATAGGTCATGGAGTTTGGAGCGCGTTGTGACTCCTTTGGAAGCATCACCCAAGATGAGCTCCTTTCGATGATTTGTAGCATATCTCCAAGCTTTGGGAAGCGGTTGAGTGCTTTCCTCATTATCCTCTTGAACTTCACCTAAAGGTTCTTGCTTATCTTCTTGAGCGGGTGAGTCCTTCAAGGATAGTTTCTCCATGCTTTCACCTAATGGTTCAATCTCTACAACATTCTCAACAAACACATTAGATTCTTCAAACTTTACATGCATGGTTTCTTCAATAGTTAGTGAAGATCTAATAAAAACTCTATATGCTTTGCTAGTAGAGGAATATCCAACAAAGATAGCCTCATAAGCCTTAGCATCAAATTTACCCAATTTTCTTTAGTGTTCAAAACAAAACATTTGCATCCAAAAACTTTGAAATATGAAACATTTGGTTTTCTAGAATGATACATTTCAAAAGATGTTTTAGAAGAATTTTTGCATAAATAAATACGGTTCGATATATAGCATGCGGTGTTTACGGCCTCGGCCCATAAATATTGAGGGAGGTCATATTCACTTATCATTGTCCTAGCCATCTCTTGAAGTGTTCTATTTTTCCTTTCTACAACTCCATTTTGTTGTGGAGTTCTAGGACAAGACATTTCATGCTTAATTCCCTTTTCATCACGATAAGTCATGAAGAGTTGGTTAACAAACTCACCACCTCTATCACTCCTTATTCTCAAAATCGGAAAACCTTTTTCTTTTTCAACTCTTTTTCTAAAAATTTTAAAGTGAGAAAAAGTTTGATCTTTATTTTGCAAAAAGAAAACCCAAGTGAATCGAGAGAAATCATCAACTAAAACAAATGCAAATCTACTACCATTTAAGCTTTTAGTTTTAGTTGGTCCAAATAAATCAATGTGAATTAATTCTAGAGGTCTAGTTGACATGATATCCTTGATTGGTTTGAAGGAAGACTTGGTTTGTTTCCCAAGTTGGCACGCACTACAAATGCGGTCTTTCTCAAAACTCAAGCAAGGAATACCCTTCACCAATTCCTTTGAATTAATTCTAGAAAGATGTTCAAAAGATGCATGTCCTAATCTTCTATGCCAAAGCCATGAATTTTCATCAAAAGCATTTAAACATTTAGTAGAACACTCTACATTAAGCATGTCAATTATATAAACATTATCATCACGAAAACCGGTTAAAATACAATCATTAGATTTAACATCAAAAATCTTACATGAAGAATCATCAAAAATAACTTTAAGACCACGATCACAAAATTGACTAATACTAAGCAAATTATGCTTTAAACCATCAACTAAAACAACATTCTCAATAATAGGAGATGAACCAATTTGAATATTACCAATACCAATGATTTTACCTTTGGAGTCATCCCCGAAGGTGACGGAGCCACCTTCCATGTACCTTGATAGGGTTGTGAAGTTATTGATGTCCCATGTCATGTGTCTTGAACAACCACTATCAAGGTACCACCGCTCCCTACGTCTTGGAGCCTTAGTGTGTACCTACATCAAACAATTTAAGACTTGATTTTGGTACCCACATTTTCTTGGGTCCATGAGGGTTAGAGCCTGTAATACCCCGTTCCCGGAATACGTACTTAGTTGCGTATTCAGATTTTTTGATCGTATTTTTTGATTCACTTCCTGTATTTATTTTGTATTATGAATTAGTTATATGATTGTTTTGTCTTGGATCCGGATCCCCGGTCTCGGAGTCAGCCCCAGTCTGAACCAAGGACCCGATCCTAGTGTATTACCCAATTTAGTCTTTCCGGTAATTAGATTTGACCGATTTTAGTTTTAAATATCATTTTCTAATATTTTAGATTTTATATGATTTTCTGGAATTTTCTTGAATTAAAATGAAAATCTTCAAAACCGGTGTCGGCCAGTTCCGTTGACCGATTCCTGAATTTTTATTTTACAAACAGATTGGAATTTCTAGGAGGTCCTTTAGATATTATCTCTTAGAATTACATTTCTTACCTAAATTCTTTTTATGAGTATTTTATGAATTTATGAAAATTCCACCGGAGTCGGTAGCTGGTTGATTCCGGGATTTTTAGTTTTAAAACTATAATGTATTTCTTAAAACGGATTTCACCGTGAGTCTTAGAATATCATTCTTGATTTTTGGTAAATTTTGCGAGTCGTTCCGAGATACTTGATTTCGGGACGATTTCGGTATTTTTTGAAATGTTTTCCGTATCCACGACTTAAATCCGGGAATCAGTCTTTTCAACAGTTTCACTTTTTGAGTCCAAGAAAATATCTTCTCCTATGAATTTCTTTTCCTTTGTCCTTTTTCTTTAATTCCTTCCTTCCTCCACAAGCCACAAGCTTTTCCAATTTTCCAACAACTTCCACACACTTCCACCAACTTCCACCATTAATATCTCTCTTTCTCTCTCTCTTCCATGGCCGGCCGAGATTGGCCAAGAGAAACACCTCACCCCTCCTATTTGCAAAAACCCCCTCTCTTATATTATTGGCATCTCCTTCACAAATCCAAAATCTATATAAACTTTTCCTTTTCCTTTCTCCTTCTTTTTTTCTTCACTCCACAAAAAAAACATTAGCCTCCACCCAATTCCTCCTTCATCTTCACCACAACCACAACCTCAACCATAACCACTACTTTTGGATTGGGATCGTATTTTTCTTCGTCAGTGATATCGCCGTGGATCATTTTGGAGATATTTGTCGACCACGATCTTTTCGAACGCATAAAGCTTCAAATAACCGTTCTATGTGAGTATTTTTACTCACCAAGACTTGGACAATTCTTAGTATACTTGTGTTTTCATATCATGTACACTTGCGTCTTCAAATCATGCTATTTGATCACTAAACACAACCATCAAAATCTGTTCTGTACTCTGTTTTCAGACGATTAGTCGACTTGACCTAATGATTAGTCGACTAACTCATTTATTTGAAACGTACCCTTTTTCTGAACCACAGTTTTAGTCGACTTAGCTTAATTATTAGTCGACTTGAAATCACTGTTAGTCGACTACCCATTCCATCCTAGTCGACTAACTTTTCCTGAAACAAAACCCAACTCTCTGGAGCCCAGTTTTAGTCGACTAGACCAGACTGTTAGTCGACTTGAGGCCACTATTAGTCGACTACCCATTCCACCCTAGTCGACTAACTTTTCCTGTAAAAGAAACCCAACTCTCTGGATCACAGTTTTAGTCGACTTGACCTGACTGTTAGTCGACTTGAGACTACTGTTAGTCGACTACCCATTCCATCTAGTCGACTAACTTTGGCTGTTTGTTATAGTTAATTACTTTCTCAATTTTGGATCTTATACTTAGTTCATGTGTTTGTAAATTGTACTTCGTGACTTGTTACTTGATGAATATCACCCTTGTCATGCTATCTCTTGACACCAGGCATGATACACTTGATTCTTATAATTATCACGATAACGGGAATGTAGTACATGATCTCTTGTTATGTATTCTAGTTATGCATGTTATGACTCCTGTTATGATTCCTGTTATGACTCTTGTTATGATCCTACTCATTCCCGTAATCCGATAATTACATTAATAAGCCATAAAAAGGACAACTTGTATGGGGAATGGGAGGAAGTGATGGATGCCGGAATGATACCTTGCTTATAGTAATGGAATAAAATATTGACGGTTCGTGTTAGTGGGACTTAGGGCCCACAGGAGATTCGTGTTAGGGGGACTTAGGGCCCTCAAGCTGGTCCCGGGTGTACGGGAACTACTATAAAAAGTGCTATCAGTTCTCCATCTGCTTCCGTTAACAACCCTCGGCTAGCTTATATATGGATGTATGTGGGTTGGGATATATACCAAGACACATACCTAGATATATGGGTCAGACGAGTAATAATAATATTAGATGCCCGTTATGATACCTGTTATGTTATGACTCCTGTTATACCTGTTATGTTATGATTCCTGTTATGACTCCCGTTATGTATTCCTGTTATGCCTGTTACGTGTTCATGTTATAACCACTTTGTTATTCCGTTGTATGTGCTTGGATTACGATGATATGAGATAAAGGTATATAGATGAGGGTTTCCTTGTTTGGATTATTCCTTCGATGTACTAGTCTTATAAAACCGTAACCTAAGCTTATACAATATCTTTCCAACTGTAATTCGTTATGCTTCCATTACTTGCTGGTTGATATTTATTATACTGTTCCAACTCTCCTACTCTTGTCTCTTTGCCATTTGGCTGTAGCCTGATCATTGTTGGGAGGTCCTGACTCCCTTGGATTTGTATGTTCAGGTTCTGAAGCTTGGATCGAAGTGGAACCGTCCACAGAAGATCAAGCTTTTCTTAGTGAGCAGGCAGACTAGTTCCAGTCCTTTGTGCCAGACTTCTCTTTTTGACTCACGGGATCTTCATCCAACTCGTGAGCATTTTGTGTTCATATTGTAGATTGTACTTTTGGACTTGGTTGTGATAAAAAACACATGTAATGTGTAATAGTTTATCATATCCTGTGATAACTTTGTTGTTGTACTTTTTAAGTTGGCATATGAATGAATACCACGCTTTGTTGTACTCTGATCCTTGCTTGTACTAAACGCTTAGCGTATATACGTGAAGGTACTTCTGACTTGCGTATATACGTTGCAGTGACGTCTCCGTATCCGCCAGGATCGGGGCGTTACAGGTTGGTATCAGAGCCTAGGCTCTCACACCTATAGTACAATCAAGCAGCAAATTAATAGAATTTGCAAATGCCAACTACAATGTACAAAGTTATCTAGTCCTTCTTGATTCCTTCCCTTATGTCCTAAAATCCTTCCATTTTTCCAGCTCTTTCCAGTCATCTTTTACCAACTAGGTATGGATAGAAGAACGGGTCGTAACAACTCTGGTCAAGCATCAAATGGACCCGCGGGAGAGAATGCCGATATTCTGAGGGTCATCCAGACAATGATGGAGAATCAGCAACAACAGACAGAACTCCTCCGGCAAGAGTTGGCAGCTCCTAAGGAACAAAGGCCGGGGAATATATCAGACTTCAGACGGTTGCAACCAGCCATTTTCACGGGAGGAGAGAAACCCCTTGATGCTGAACAATGGCTGACCGACACCTCAGATCTGTTGAACGTAGCCTGAGTTCCAAAGGAAAATCAAGTAGAGGTTGCCAAGATTCAACTGAAGGATATAGCCAGAACTTGGTGGCTAGCTGAAGAGGCAAGATTGGACAGACCTGTCACCTGGGACACGTTTTCCAAGAGCTTTTATAGCAGATTCTTCCCTGCCACTGCTCAGAAAGACATGGAAGAACAGTTCATCCGACTTCAGCAATGGAATCGGTCCGTGGATGAGTATGCCGCGGAATTTTTAAGACTTAGCCGCTTTGCTCCATACATGGTGACTGATGAGGAGAAGCGGGCAAGTAGATTCCAACAGGGTTTACAAATGGACATTCAAGTCTTCTTAATGCCCCAGCAGCTGAAAACCTATTCTGAAGTCCTCACCATAGCTCGAGAAGTGGAGCGTGGACTGGAGAAGAAGAAATTGACCCTGATAAGGAACCAGGCCACGAAGAGGCCTTTTCAGTTGATGAATGAGGAAGATACAGCTAGGACAACCCATGGTCCGATGATCAAGCGACCATTCCAACCTCCTTTTCCTCAGATTATATGCAATTTCTGCCACAAGCCTGGACATTATAGGAAAGACTGTCGAATGGCTAACGGACTGTGCTTAGCCTGTGGGACTGGAAGTCATGCAATAAGGGATTGCCCGTTCAGAAAGTTTGGAAATATGGCACCAGTTAGACCAGCACTTCCAGCCCCAGCACTTCCAGCTCCACCACTAAGAAGGAACCCAGAACCCGTAGACCGAAGAGCTCCATTTCCACCCCAACAGTATGATCATCCACAGAGAGGAGCAAGACCTAGAGCAGATTATGGTAGAGGCCAAGTTCACATCATGGCGGCAGAGGCATCAGACGATGCAGCAGAATGTGAAGACCAGTATCCAGATCAGGAATCTTAAGGATAGCATGGTAACATCTACCCCGGATCTTGTATTTGAATTGGTTATCTTTCTAAATATTTCCCTTATCATACTCTCATTACCAATCCTGGTCCCTCCTGTGTTCATCATCCCCTTATCGAAATTGCGAGGACGCAATTTTTTGTAAGGTGGGTGGATTGTAATACCCCGTTCCCGGAATACGTACTTAGTTGCGTATTCAGATTTTTCGATCGTATTTTTTGATTCACTTCCTGTATTTATTTTGTATTATGAATTAGTTATATGATTGTTTTGTCTTGGATCCGGATCCCCGGTCTCGGAGTCAGCCCCAGTCTGAACCAAGGACCCGATCCTAATGTATTACCCAATTTAGTCTTTCCGGTAATTAGATTTGACCGATTTTAGTTTTAAATATCATTTTCTAATATTTTAGATTTTATATGATTTTCTGGAATTTTCTTGAATTAAAATGAAAATCTTCAAAACCGGTGTCGGCCAGTTCCGTTGACCGATTCCTGGATTTTTATTTTACAAACAGATTGGAATTTCTAGGAGGTCCTTTAGACATTATCTCTTAGAATTACATTTCTTACCTAAATGCTTTTTATGAGTATTTTATGAATTTATGAAAATTCCACCGGAGTCGGTAGCTGGTTGATTCCGGGATTTTAGTTTTAAAACTATAATGTATTTCTTAAAACGGATTTCACCGTGAGTCTTAGAATATCATTCTTGATTTTTGGTAAATTTTGCGAGTCGTTCCGAGATACTTGATTTCGGGACGATTTCGGTTTTTTTGAAATGTTTTCCGTATCCACGACTTAAACCCGGGAATCAGTCTTTTCAACAGTTTCACTTTTGAGTCCAAGAAATATCTTCTCCAATGAATTTTGTAACGCCCCGATCCCACGGATACGGGGACGTCACTGCAACGTATATACGTAAGTCCGAATTACCTTCCCGTATATACGCTAAGCATCAGTACAGACAAGAATCAGAGTACGGAAGCAAATGGTGCATTATACATTCCAACACATATATATACAATTACAGAGTTATCACCAGAGGTGATCCAATATTACAATAATATTATATCACTGATGCGCAAATGCGAGAGTACAAAAGATATACATATGTGAACAGCGGGAATACAAGGAAATGTACAAGTATGAATAGAAAAGGGCACTCACGAGTTTACAAAGGGAAAACTCGGGAGGCACAAAGGGGGTCTGGAAGGATGTAGCCCTGAACGGTTAGCTGGAGGTCCACGCTACCGCTGCGCTACTCTGAACACATGCTCCTAGCTCCAAGACCTGGACGTGAGAATCCAGGGGAGTCAAATGATACTCCCCAGGCGAGTGGTGAAGCAAAACCAAGTGGTGAAGCAGGGTGAGCACAATAATGCATATATCAAGTGGGAAATACTCAGGAGGCAGATAGGATAGAGCAGGTAAGAATAAACATGGCATGAGAATCATAGAACAGGAAATCCGAATAAAACCAAGACAATAAATATGGTAGTTATAACATAATACTCATAAAACATGAAATCCGATATAAAGTCCGGGAAAAGCAAATACGGTAAGGCACAGCACAAATTCATAGCTATTTAAGATGTAGGCTTTGGTATGCGTCCCATTCCACATACCTCTACTTACAACTTAAAGAGCCGTTATATGACACTTTATTATTACTCGTCTAACCCATATATCTAGGTATGTGTCTCGGTGTATACCCGGTATATATCCCAACTCACATACATCCATATATAAGAAAGTCGAGGTTGTTATTGGAAACAAGCGGGGGTATCAACGAACTATGTTTACAGTGGGTCCCGTGCATGCCCGGGACCACGGTCCAGGATTGTTCCGTTGCATGGAAACGGAAGCCAGCCGCAAGGCTAAACAGGAGGGACTTATGTATGCCCTATAGATCAGGAATAAGGGAGCCAGCTCTCCCCTCGGTCCCTGGAGTACCACAGGTCAGACCGGAACATGAGTGCACAATACCTAATGCCACTGTAAACACGAACACATATCGATATCCGCATGTTTCCCCGACCCAATACAAGTTGATCCTTTTTAGGATTTATTAGTTTAATTATCACCTTACGGGAATAATCAGGAATAAGACATGATCAGGAATAAGGAGTACATAGATACTATATAGTCAGGTCACTGCATGTAAAGCAGGAATACAATATACAGGTCACTGATCATGATACAGGATAATAAGTCAAGTTCCCGTAAAGATGACAATCACAAGTCAAGTACATCATGCTGGGTATAAAGTGATAGCATGATAGGATGGTGATAATGAATAAGCAACCAAACATATAAGAGATTGATAATAGTCTGGGTAAGTCAGGTCATACCAATAGGGTCTTACCAAATAGTAGCAAGTCAGGTGGTCAGGTGGTAACACTCTAGATGTCAGGTGATATACATGTGTTAAAAGGAAGCATACAACTAACTAGTCTGAAGTAATGGTATGGCAAGTGGTAACATAAAAGCAATGACCCAAAGTCCAACAAGTCCAACGACCACGAAGGGTCGGCCACGCATAGCATAAAGCAATAAAAGATATAAAGCATGAAATACAATACATGAAGACTAGTGCGAGAATACTATCATAATAAATGGAATGAGAAGCAAGAGGGTAGCGAGTGAGAACACTCGCCTGAGTCACCAATATACCGAAATATCCGAACTCCACGGAAGCCTGGGATGTGCCACTAAACCTGATACAAATATGTAGAGAGAAGAGGAGAGAGAAAAAGAGAAGGGAAGATGACGTTTGTCAAGTGACAAGTCAAGTGAACCTATATGTGATGTAAGTCTAGAGGGTAAGGTCCATATCTAGGAATGGAATTAACTAAGACAGGTATCCAAAGTTAGTCGACTAGGGTGGAATAGTAGTCGACTAATAGTGGAGTTAGTCGACTAGGAAGATGGGGTAGTCGACTAATACTGTGATCCAGAGAGTTGGTTCGGTTTCAGGGAATAGTTAGTCGACTGGGGTAAAATAGGTAGTCGACTAACAGATACTCTAAGTCGACTAATACTATGGTCAAGTCGACTAGAACTGAGATACAGAAAGTTGGACTTTGATTCAGGAGTCGACTAGGGAGATGGGTTAGTCGACTAGGGGGTTCAAGTCGACTAGGGTTTGTGATAAGTCGACTGGGGCCGAGAGTTAGGTTTTCTGATTCAGGAAGAATTAGTCGACTAGGGTCAAACGTGTAGTCGACTAAGGGTCTCTAGTCGACTGGGAACTAAGGTAAGTCGACTAATACTGTGATTCCTAGAGTTGCGTTTCTCAGGACAGAACGGATTAGTCGACTAATGGCTAGGTCAAGTCGACTAATCGTGGGAAAACAGCAAACAGAATAGATTTCTAGGGTTTTGGTTTGATGACTAAATAATCATGGTTTGAAGATAAAAGTGGACATGATATGGAAACATGAATATACAAGGAAATAGACAAGTCTTGGTGAGTAGGAATACTCACATAGATCGGTGATTGAAGCTCTACGTGTTCGGAAGGATCGAGGTTGACAACATCGCCAAAAGGATCCACGGCGACACGATCGACGAGGGAAGCTACGGTCCAAATCCAAATGAGGGTTGTTGTGGTGGTTGTGGCGAAGAGAGAGAAAGTCTAGAGAGAGAAGGTGGGATTTTTAGAGAGAGAAAGAGATTATGAGAGAGAGAGAGAATCAGGAGAGAGAGAGGGTGTGGTTGAGAGGGAGAGAGAGAGAGAGCTAGAGTGAGAAAGAGAGGAGAGAGAAAGAGGAGAGAGAAACAGGAGAGAGAAACAGGAGAGAGAAAGAGTGAGAGAGAGTGCAGGACAGGGGGCTGTTGCCCCCCTGCTCCCGCACACAGCGCCCCCCCTGGGGGCGCTCGGCCGGTCGCCGGCCAGGGCGGCGCCGGGCGGCGCCGGCCGCCGGCAGAAAAGGAGAGGGGGCAGCGCTGCCCCCTCAACAGAACCACAGGAGGGGCTTTGCCCCCCCTGCAACAGAGAGAGAGGGGGCTTGCCCCCCTCTCCGGCCAAGCACAGGGGCCCAGGTGGGCCCCTGGCTGCCCGCAACCGCCGGCTACCGCCGGCGGTGCCCCAGACCGGGGTGGCTCCGGCCACCCCAAGGAGGAAGGAAGGAGGGGGCTGTGCCCCCCCCACAGCAAATGCACAGGGGGCCGGGTGGCCCCCTGGCCGCACCCAAGGGCCGCCGGCCGCTGCCGGCGGCGGCCTGCCCACGCCGGGGAAGGCCGGAGGAGGAGAAGGGGGTTCGGCGAGGAGGGGCCGGGCCGGATCAGGGAAGGGAGAAAGAGAAGGAAAAGGAAAATAAAAGAAAAGGAAGAAAAGTAAAGAAAAGAGAAGAGAGAGGAGATGGTGGTGGCCGGAGATCGGAGGTCTTCGCCGGCGCCGTGGTGGTCGGAGGCGCCGGCGGTGGGCTGGTCGGGTGTCGCCCACGCAGGAGAGAAAGAAGAAGAAGGAGAAGAAAAGAAAAGAAGGAAAAAGAGAAAGGAAAGGAAAAATGAAAGAAAAGAAAAAGAAAAAGAAAAGAAAGAGAGAGAGTGAGAGGGATGGTGATGGGAAGTGAAATAAATGAGGGGTGAGGTGGAGTCGGTGGAGTCGGTTGAGGGAAAAAGGAAAAGAAAGAAAAAGAAAGAAGGAAAGATAAAAGAAAAATATTAATATAATAATAAGGTCGAAAAATCGACTGTCTCCGAAAAATCCCCAAAATACCCGGAGGTAGAAAACGTCATCCTGAAGAATAATATGAAATCGGTTTTCCAAAATAAAATCCCGTTTTCAAATTAAAAATCCAGAAGCCAATCGCCGATACCGGTCTACCCCGGGTCGGCCGGATTTTGATAAATTCCGAAAAATCCCAGAAAATGCATTAAAGAAGAAAACATGATTTTAAGACGTAAAGTGAAAGCGGAATTTGGAAATTCAATCCCGGTAGTCCCGAAATCAACCAGCGATACTGGCCGATACCGACTCCGGTGGAATTTCCATAAAATCAATAAATCCTCAGAAAAAGTATTTAAATAAGAAATGTGATTCTAAGAATTAAAGTCTAAAGGACCATCTAGAAATTCCTAGCCGTGTGTGAATTAAAAATCCTGGAATCGGTTATCTACCGACTCCGGTGGAAAATCCATAAATTCGTAAAATCTCCAGAAAAAGGATTTAGGTAGGAAATATTACTCTAAGAAGAATCGTCTAAAGACTCTTCGAGAAATTCCAAGTGGTTTGTGAATTAAAAATCCGGGAAGCGGTCAGCGACACTGGCCGACACCGTTTTGAAGAAATTCATTTTAATTCCAGAAAATTCTAGAAAATCATAGAAAATATATAATAATGGAAAATGATATTTAAAACTAAAATCGGTCAAATCTAATCACCGGAAAGACCAAATCGAATAATATACTATAATCGAGTTCCTGGTTCGGACTGGGACTGACTCCGAGTCCACGAATCCAATTCCAAGACAAAACAATCATATAAGGAATTCACAGGCAAAACAAATACAGGAAACAATCGAAAAATACGATCGGAAAATCTGAATACGCAACTAAGTACGTATTCTGGGAACGGGGTATTACAATCTACCCACCTTACAAAAATTGCGTCCTCGCAATTTCGTTAAGGGGCAAATTGAATACAAAGGGGACAAAGGCTGGAATTTATACTAATTAAGATATGAAGTACTATAGGTAGGGCTCTCAAGTCGGCTGAATAATATGCTGACGTCGTGGCTGTGCAATAAATAATACTGCTGATGTCGTGGCTGTGTAATAAATAAAACCCGAAAATCCTGAGCATAATAACGAAGACCGATAATTAAGAATCCGACCGCTGTCCTCTGAAAGATAGCCAGATCAGGATCGATCTGGAGAATACCAAGCTTCATCAAGTTGGCCGAAGAGATCACATAATAGCTTCATTCTGAACCAGCCACTACCTCTCTAGTCTAGTCATATCTTAAAATAGTATAAGGCTCCATAAAACCAAAACATAAAACAAAACAGGGAAAGGATAGGAGGAATTTGGAATCCAAGGAAAGATAGTCAAGGAGGGATTTGAAATCAAAGGAAAGATAGTCAAGAAATAGATAACTCTGCACTTGCAGT
Organism: Agave tequilana; assembly: GCA_038442645.1. Lineage (NCBI taxonomy): Eukaryota > Viridiplantae > Streptophyta > Magnoliopsida > Asparagales > Asparagaceae > Agave > Agave tequilana. The sequence goes on from JAVJIF010000049.1 coordinate 41,677, forward strand.
TGGAATGTATAACCAAGATTCATGTATTCCAGTTGCAAATCTCTTTACCATTGATTCGCCTTCTGGACGTACTGAGGAAGTTAGAGCCTAAGCTCTGATACCAACCTGTAACGCCCCGATCCCACGGATACGGGGACGTCACTGCAACGTATATACGTAAGTCCGAATTACCTTCCCGTATATACGCTAAGCATCAGTACAGACAAGAATCAGAGTACGGAAGCAAATGGTGCATTATACATTCCAACACATATATATACAATTACAGAGTTATCACCAGAGGTGATCCAATATTACAATAATATTATATCACTGATGCGCAAATGCGAGAGTACAAAAGATATACATATGTGAACAGCGGGAATACAAGGAAATGTACAAGTATGAATAGAAAAGGGCACTCACGAGTTTACAAAGGGAAAACTCGGGAGGCACAAAGGGGGTCTGAAGGATGTAGCCCTGAACGGTTAGCTGGAGGTCCACGCTACCGCTGCGCTACTCTGAACACATGCTCCTAGCTCCAAGACCTGGACGTGAGAATCCAGGGGAGTCAAATGATACTCCCCAGGCGAGTGGTGAAGCAAAACCAAGTGGTGAAGCAGGGTGAGCACAATAATGCATATATCAAGTGGGAAATACTCAGGAGGCAGATAGGATAGAGCAGGTAAGAATAAACATGGCATGAGAATCATAGAACAGGAAATCCGAATAAAACCAAGACAATAAATATGGTAGTTATAACATAATACTCATAAAACATGAAATCCGATATAAAGTCCGGGAAAAGCAAATACGGTAAGGCACAGCACAAATTCATAGCTATTTAAGATGTAGGCTTTGGTATGCGTCCCATTCCACATACCTCTACTTACAACTTAAAGAGCCGGTTATTATGACACTTTATTATTACTCGTCTAACCCATATATCTAGGTATGTGTCTCGGTGTATACCCGGTATATATCCCAACTCACATACATCCATATATAAGAAAGTCGAGGTTGTTATTGGAAACAAGCGGGGGTATCAACGAACTATGTTTACAGTGGGTCCCGTGCATGCCCGGGACCACGGTCCAGGATTGTTCCGTTGCATGGAAACGGAAGCCAGCCGCAAGGCTAAACAGGAGGGACTTATGTATGCCCTATAGATCAGGAATAAGGGAGCCAGCTCTCCCCTCGGTCCCCTGGAGTACCACAGGTCAGACCGGAACATGAGTGCACAATACCTAATGCCACTGTAAACACGAACACATATCGATATCCGCATGTTTCCCCCGACCCAATACAAGTTGATCCTTTTTAGGATTTATTAGTTTAATTATCACCTTACGGGAATAATCAGGAATAAGACATGATCAGGAATAAGGAGTACATAGATACTATATAGTCAGGTCACTGCATGTAAAGCAGGAATACAATATACAGGTCACTGATCATGATACAGGATAATAAGTCAAGTTCCCGTAAAGATGACAATCACAAGTCAAGTACATCATGCTGGGTATAAAGTGATAGCATGATAGGATGGTGATAATGAATAAGCAACCAAACATATAAGAGATTGATAATAGTCTGGGTAAGTCAGGTCATACCAATAGGGTCTTACCAATAGTAGCAAGTCAGGTGGTCAGGTGGTAACACTCTAGATGTCAGGTGATATACATGTGTTAAAAGGAAGCATACAACTAACTAGTCTGAAGTAATGGTATGGCAAGTGGTAACATAAAAGCAATGACCCAAAGTCCAACAAGTCCAACGACCACGAAGGGTCGGCCACGCATAGCATAAAGCAATAAAAGATATAAAGCATGAAATACAATACATGAAGACTAGTGCGAGAATACTATCATAATAAATGGAATGAGAAGCAAGAGGGTAGCGAGTGAGAACACTCGCCTGAGTCACCAATATACCGAAATATCCGAACTCCACGGAAGCCTGGGATGTGCCACTAAACCTGATACAAATATGTAGAGAGAAGAGGAGAGAGAAAAAGAGAAGGGAAGATGACGTTTGTCAAGTGACAAGTCAAGTGAACCTATATGTGATGTAAGTCTAGAGGGTAAGGTCCATATCTAGGAATGGAATTAACTAAGACAGGTATCCAAAGTTAGTCGACTAGGGTGGAATAGTAGTCGACTAATAGTGGAGTTAGTCGACTAGGAAGATGGGGTAGTCGACTAATACTGTGATCCAGAGAGTTGGGTTCGGTTTCAGGGAATAGTTAGTCGACTGGGGTAAAATAGGTAGTCGACTAACAGATACTCTAAGTCGACTAATACTATGGTCAAGTCGACTAGAACTGAGATACAGAAAGTTGGACTTTGATTCAGGAGTCGACTAGGGAGATGGGTTAGTCGACTAGGGGGTTCAAGTCGACTAGGGTTTGTGATAAGTCGACTGGGGCCGAGAGTTAGGTTTTCTGATTCAGGAAGAATTAGTCGACTAGGGTCAAACGTGTAGTCGACTAAGGGTCTCTAGTCGACTGGGAACTAAGGTAAGTCGACTAATACTGTGATTCCTAGAGTTGCGTTTCTCAGGACAGAACGGATTAGTCGACTAATGGCTAGGTCAAGTCGACTAATCGTGGGAAAACAGCAAACAGAATAGATTTCTAGGGTTTTGGTTTGATGACTAAATAATCATGGTTTGAAGATAAAAGTGGACATGATATGGAAACATGAATATACAAGGAAATAGACAAGTCTTGGTGAGTAGGAATACTCACATAGATCGGTGATTGGAAGCTCTACGTGTTCGGAAGGATCGAGGTTGACAACATCGCCAAAAGGATCCACGGCGACACGATCGACGAGGGAAGCTACGGTCCAAATCCAAATGAGGGTTGTTGTGGTGGTTGTGGCGAAGAGAGAGAAAGTCTAGAGAGAGAAGGTGGGATTTTTAGAGAGAGAAAGAGATTATGAGAGAGAGAGAGAATCAGGAGAGAGAGAGGGTGTGGTTGAGAGGGAGAGAGAGAGAGCTAGAGTGAGAAAGAGAGGAGAGAGAAAGAGGAGAGAGAAACAGGAGAGAGAAACAGGAGAGAGAAAGAGAGTGAGAGAGAGTGCAGGACAGGGGGCTGTTGCCCCCCCTGCTCCCGCACACAGCGCCCCCCCTGGGGCGCTCGGCCGGTCGCCGGCCAGGGCGGCGCCGGGCGGCGCCGGCCGCCGGCAGAAAAGGAGAGGGGGCAGCGCTGCCCCCTCAACAGAACCACAGGAGGGGCTTTGCCCCCCCTGCAACAGAGAGAGAGGGGGCTTGCCCCCCTCTCCGGCCAAGCACAGGGGCCCAGGTGGGCCCCTGGCTGCCCGCAACCGCCGGCTACCGCCGGCGGTGCCCCAGACCGGGGTGGCTCCGGCCACCCCAAGGAGGAAGGAAGGAGGGGGCTGTGCCCCCCCCCACAGCAAATGCACAGGGGGCCGGGTGGCCCCCTGGCCGCACCCAAGGGCCGCCGGCCGCTGCCGGCGGCGGCCTGCCCACGCCGGGGAAGGCCGGAGGAGGAGAAGGGGGTTCGGCGAGGAGGGGCCGGGCCGGATCAGGGAAGGGAGAAAGAGAAGGAAAAAGGAAAATAAAAGAAAAGGAAAGAAAAGTAAAGAAAGAGAAGAGAGAGGAGATGGTGGTGGCCGGAGATCGGAGGTCTTCGCCGGCGCCGTGGTGGTCGGAGGCGCCGGCGGTGGGCTGGTCGGGTGTCGCCCACGCAGGAGAGAAAGAAGAAGAAGGAGAAGAAAAGAAAAGAAGGAAAAAGAGAAAGGAAAGGAAAAATGAAAGAAAAGAAAAAGAAAAAGAAAAGAAAGAGAGAGAGTGAGAGGGATGGTGATGGGAAGTGAAATAAATGAGGGGTGAGGTGGAGTCGGTGGGAGTCGGTTGAGGGAAAAAGAAAAGAAAGAAAAAGAAAGAAGGAAAGATAAAAGAAAAATATTAATATAATAATAAGGTCGAAAATCGACTGTCTCCGAAAAATCCCCAAAAATACCCGGAGGTAGAAAACGTCATCCTGAAGAATAATATGAAATCGGTTTTCCAAAATAAAATCCCGTTTTCAAATTAAAAATCCAGAAGCCAATCGCCGATACCGGTCTACCCCGGGTCGGCCGGATTTTGATAAATTCCGAAAAATCCCAGAAAATGCATTAAAGAAGAAAACATGATTTTAAGACGTAAAGTGAAAGCGGAATTTGGAAATTCAATCCCGGTAGTCCCGAAATCAACCAGCGATACTGGCCGATACCGACTCCGGTGGAATTTCCATAAATCAATAAATCCTCAGAAAAAGTATTTAAATAAGAATGTGATTCTAAGAATTAAAGTCTAAAGGACCATCTAGAAATTCCTAGCCGTGTGTGAATTAAAAATCCTGGAATCGGTTATCTACCGACTCCGGTGGAAAATCCATAAATTCGTAAAATCTCCAGAAAAAGGATTTAGGTAGGAAATATTACTCTAAGAAGAATCGTCTAAAGACTCTTCGAGAAATTCAAGTGGTTTGTGAATTAAAAATCCGGGAAGCGGTCAGCGACACTGGCCGACACCGGTTTTGAAGAAATTCATTTTAATTCCAGAAAATTCTAGAAATCATAGAAAATATATAATAATGGAAAATGATATTTAAAACTAAAATCGGTCAAATCTAATCACCGGAAAGACCAAATCGAATAATATACTATAATCGAGTTCCTGGTTCGGACTGGGACTGACTCCGAGTCCACGAATCCAATTCCAAGACAAAACAATCATATAAGGAATTCACAAGGCAAAACAAATACAGGAAACAATCGAAAAAATACGATCGGAAAATCTGAATACGCAACTAAGTACGTATTCTGGGAACGGGGTATTACAAATTTCTTTTCCTTTTTCCTTTTTCTTTAATTCCTTCCTTCCTCCACAAGCCACAAGCTTTTCCAATTTTCCAACAACTTCCACACACTTCCACCAACTTCCACCATTAATATCTCTCTTTCTCTCTCTCTTCCATGGCCGGCCGAGATTGGCCAAGAGAAACACCTCACCCCTCCTATTTGCAAAAACCCCCTCTCTTTTATATTATTGGCATCTCCTTCACAAATCCAAAATCTATATAAACTTTTCCTTTTCCTTTCTCCTTCTTTTTTTCTTCACTCCACAAAAAAAACATTAGCCTCCACCCAATTCCTCCTTCATCTTCACCACAACCACAACCTCAACCATAACCACTACTTTTGGATTGCGATCGTATTTTTCTTCGTCAGTGATATCGCCGTGGATCATTTTGGAGATATTTGTCGACCACGATCTTTTCGAACGCATAAAGCTTCAAATAACCGTTCTATGTGAGTATTTTACTCACCAAGACTTGGACAATTCTTAGTATACTTGTGTTTTCATATCATGTACACTTGCGTCTTCAAATCATGCTATTTGATCACTAAACACAACCATCAAAATCTGTTCTGTACTCTGTTTTCAGACGATTAGTCGACTTGACCTAATGATTAGTCGACTAACTCATTTATTTGAAACGTACCCTTTTTCTGAACCACAGTTTTAGTCGACTTAGCTTAATTATTAGTCGACTTGAAATCACTGTTAGTCGACTACCCATTCCATCCTAGTCGACTAACTTTTCCTGAAACAAAACCCAACTCTCTGGAGCCCAGTTTTAGTCGACTAGACCAGACTGTTAGTCGACTTGAGACCACTATTAGTCGACTACCCATTTCACCCTAGTCGACTAACTTTTCCTGTAAAAGAAACCCAACTCTCTGGATCACAGTTTTAGTTGACTTGACCTGACTGTTAGTCGACTTGAGACTACTGTTAGTCGACTACCCATTCCATCTAGTCGACTAACTTTGGCTGTTTGTTATAGTTAATTACTTTCTCAATTTTGGATCTTATACTTAGTTCATGTGTTTGTAAATTGTACTTCGTGACTTGTTACTTGATGAATATCACCCTTGTCATGCTATCTCTTGACACCAGGCATGATACACTTGATTCTTATAATTATCACGATAACGGGATGTAGTACATGATCTCTTGTTATGTATTCTAGTTATGCATGTTATGACTCCTGTTATGATTCATGTTATGACTCTTGTTATGATCCTACTCATTCCCGTAATCCGATAATTACATTAATAAGCCATAAAAAGGACAACATGTATGGGGAATGGGAGGAAGTGATGGATGCCGGAATGATACCTTGCTTATAGTAATGGAATAAAATATTGACGGTTCGTGTTAGTGGGACTTAGGGCCCACAGGAGATTCGTGTTAGGGGGACTTAGGGCCCTCAAGCTGGTCCCGGGTGTACGGGAACTACTATAAGAAGTGCTATCAGTTCTCCATCTGCTTCCGTTAACAACCCTCGGCTAGCTTATATATGGATGTATGTGGGTTGGGATATATACCAAGACACATACCTAGATATATGGGTCAGACGAGTAATAATAATATTAGATGCCCGTTATGATACCTGTTATGTTATGACTCCTGTTATACCTGTTATGTTATGATTCCTGTTATGACTCCCGTTATGTATTCCTGTTATGCCTGTTACGTGTTCCTGTTATAACCACTTTGTTATTCCGTTGTATGTGCTTGGATTACGATGATATGAGATAAAGGTATATAGATGAAGGTTTCCTTGTTTGGATTATTCCTTCGATGTACTAGTCTTATAAAACCGTAACCTAAGCTTATACAATATCTTTCCAACTGTAATTCGTTATGCTTCCATTACTTGCTGGTTGATATTTATTATACTGTTCCAACTCTCCTACTCTTGTCTCTTTGTCATTTGGCTGTAGCTTGATCATTGTTGGGAGGTCCTGACTCCCTTGGATTTGTATGTTCAGGTTCTGAAGCTTGGATCGAAGTGGAACCGTCCACAGAAGATCAAGCTTTTCTTAGTGAGCAGGCAGACTAGTTCCAGTCCTTTGTGCCAGACTTCTCTTTTTGACTCACGGGATCTTCATCCAACTCGTGAGCATTTTGTGTTCATATTGTAGATTGTACTTTTGGACTTGGTTGTGATAAAAGACACATGTAATGTGTAATAGTTTATCATATCCTGTGATAACTTTGTTGTTGTACTTTTTAAGTTGGCATATGAATGAATACCACGCTTTGTTGTACTCTGATCCTTGCTTGTACTAAATGCTTAGCGTATATACGTGAAGGTACTTCTGACTTGCGTATATACGTTGCAGTGACATCTCCGTATCCGCCAGGATCGGGGCGTTACAGAGCCATTAACCCAAACAAGATTATTTGAACTATGCAATTTATCATAACAAAATTTAGCTAAGTGTCCATGTTTGCCACAATATGTACATCTATACACTCTACCATATTTAAATGCATAGTGAGTGTGAGATTTGTGAGTATGAGCATTGTGAGCATGAGCATGAGAAGTATTATTTGAAGTGTGAACATGTGGAATCTTAGCATGAGAATCTTTAACATGGGAAGTGTGCTTTTTGGAAAACTTTTCTTCAAGCTTTTTAGTATTAAAAGCACAATCTTTTAAAACTTTTTCAAAATCACTCATTTTAGATTTAAAGGAAGAAATTTCATTATTATCAACAATAGGGGTTTTACCCTTACAAGAAATCTTATAAGCATCAAAATCATTTTGAATAACAACAAGATTGGAAGAAAGATCATCTTTTTCTTTTGTAACCAAAGCAAGTTGATTTTTGAGAAAAGCAACTTCTTTTTGCAATTTAAAGCATTCCATTTTCTTGTTATCATAAGTTTCGGAAAGTTCTACAAAAGCATGAACTAGAACTTCCTTACTTAAATCATCATCATTATCATCTATAGATTCAAGAGTTTGAGGGTTTACCTTGGGTGTGTTTGCCATGAAACACATGTTCGCGGTATCCACTCCCTCTTCTTCTTCGGACTCGCTTTCCGAATCCCATGTGGCCTTGTAAGCTTTCTTTTCATCTTGCTTCTTTGGCTTGAAGGAGGAAGTCATTCTTTTCTTGAACTCCGGGCAATCGGCCATGATGTGTCCGGGCTTCCGGCAATTGTAGCAAATGATCTTTCGCTCCTCTTTGCCTTCAAACTTTCTCCGGAAGTTGAGCTTATTCTTCCGGTACATCCTCTTGATGTTGCGCACAAGGAGGGAGAGCTCCTCATCTTCTTCTTCATCTTCATCATCGTCTTCAATGGTGGAGGAAGACTTGAAAGCTATGTACTTCTTCTTTGTTGGAGCAACCTCTTCTCTTGCTTTCTTCTCCATCTCATTGGTCTTGAGGTTCCCAATGAGACTTATGATGTCCATCTCGTCTTTGTCATTTAATTCCTTCAAGGTAGTGGACTTTATCTCCCAAGATGGAGGAAGAGCCCGTATCACCTTGCGCACCTTTTGATCATTGGAGATGACGTCACCTAATGAAGAAAGACCATTAGTGATTTTAGTGAAACGAGTAATCATGCAATCAATTGTTTCATCATCAAGCATTTTAAATGATTCATATTGAGACCGCAAGAGATCTATTTTTGCTCTCTTGACTTGTGAGGTCCCTTCATGCGTGACCAATAAGTGTTGCCAAATCTCATAGGCGGATTGGCAATGAATAACACGTGTAAGGTCATCCTCATTCAAGGCGGTAAGAAGGGAGTTTTGGGCTTTGGAGTTAGCCTCATAATTTTTAAAGTCAAGGTCGGTCCAAGTGCTCTAATCACCATCGGGTACTTCATAGGGCTTGGTCAAGGTTTTAGCTACCAAGCTACCTAGTGATTGCAAAAATATAGTCATCCTAACCTTCCAAATGGGAAAATTTAGGCCATCAAATTTAGGTGGGGACTTAATGTTGTCGGCCATGTTTACTAGTGTATGTATGGATGAATGAAAATGTTGATTAGCAATATTTTAAGGATCTCTCTATGGATGTTAAGCCAAACCTAGAGTCCAAGCTCTGATACCAATTGAAAATCACCTAGAGGGGGGGTGAATAGGTGATGATGCTAATCTAAGGGCAATTTAAAAATATGAGCAATATAAAAAGAACAAAGAGATGAATGCAATAATGAACAATGCAACAATCTCCCAAAACAAGACTAAGAGCCGAATTCCCTATTAAGGGCTCTGAACTCCTTCCTCCAGATTCCTCGTGAAATGAGTTAGAAGTGCGCAATGCAACCTTGTTGTATGGGATAGTGATTGACAATATGAATGATTATGACAATGCAAATGACAATCAATAGCAAGAAAGTAATTGCAAGGAAAGTAAACCAAACGCAAACACAAGGATATGATATCGAGGTTCGAGCACCCAGCTCTACGTCCCCGCCTTCCCCAGAAGGATTCTAACTACTTCACTATCACAAAGATCAATTACAATGGAGTACCCAACTCCTACAATTTCAGCACAATAGAATACTTAGTAATCAAAAGATCACAAACTCTCTCTTTCAAATATCTCTTCCCTTACAAAGGTCCTTAGAGAATATTGAGAAGGAATGAAGCTCTTGTGTAAGTGAAGAAAAATGAAATCAAATCAGAGAGTATTATCACAAAAACACTTCTGAAATTGAGTGAGAAATATCAGCACAAAAACCAAGAAACTAGCTCTTTTGAAAATCTCAAACTTTTGAATTTTTCTCTTGAATAATTGTTGTAAAGAATCTCTCCCCAAACACCCCTATTTATAGGAGAGGGCTAGGGTTTAGGGATAGGAAATAATTACTGAAGTTTAGGAGGCAATTAGTTCCAAATATACCCTTAAACGGATTTTTAAATTCAAATAACAAAATAAAACAGCTATTAAAAATCTGCCCGTTACTGTTCAACGGCTAGATCGGTCGACCGGCCGGTCGACCGGTAGTTCAAAATATCCGACCGTTGTGAGCTATCGGTCGACCGACCCGGTCGACTGATAAAAACAGTGAGCAAAAACAAATTGTCGGTCGACCGCCCCGGTCGACTGAAAAATACATAGAGCAAAGAAAAACGTTCGGTCGACTGCCCCGGTCGACCGACAGACATGCACACGGATACGTGCATTCTGCCAGAACCTCGGTCGACTGGTCCGGTCGACCGGACCAGCCTGACATAGACACGGTCGACTGTCGGTAGACTGCCGGTCGACCGGATCAGGTCAGAAAACGAAATTAAAAAGGAATTTTGAGAAGATTAATATTTTTATCAAAATTATTTCAAACACAAATTCAGTATATAACATAATAAAGAATTTGTAGAAGAAAGATTTGGTATTAAAATATTTTTGTATATTTTATAGGAAATAAACTTAGAAAACATATGTGCGCTAAAACGTGTGTGTTTGAGCTTCAAACCTAATCACTATTCTTTAACATACTATAAACATAAAAACAAATTACATGAAGACTTCTTGAGCTATCTTCATGTCCTTGAGCCATCCAAGCCTTTGCTAGTGCCTTCTCTTCTATGATCCTTCCTTGATGTGCAATTTGCCTTCAATGCTTGTTGGAACTTAGAAGTTCTTGCAATAGCTAAGCGAATGGTCTCTAAATATGGTACAAAACCTGAAACTCATCTTAAGCAAGTCATTAGTACCAAATAGCACTTATTTGGTTTGTCATCATCAAAACACAAAACAATGGAGAGTGTAACCTCTTGGGCCAACACTTTGTAAGGGAAGAGATATTTGAAAGAGAGAGTTTGTGGTCTTTTGACTACCAAGGAAATCTATTGTACTGAGATTGTGGAGTTGGGTACTCCATTGTAATTGTGTTCTTTATGATAGTGGAAGTAGCTAGAATCCTTCTGGGGAAGGCGGGGAAGTAGAGCTGGGTGCTCGAACCTCGATAACATATCTTTGTGTTTGCGATTGGTTTACTTTCCTTTGCTATTACTTTGTGTTTTTGATTGCTATTGCCATATTCATCATACTTCATCTTGTCAATCACAATCCCATACAACAAGGTTGCATTGCGCACCTCTAACTCATTTTACGAGGAAGCCGGAGGAAGGAGTTCAGAGCCCTTAATAGGGAATTCGGCTCTTAGTCTTGTTTTGGGAGATTGTTACATTCATCTCATTGTTTATTATTTTTTAAATTGCCCATTGATTAGCATCATCACCTATTCAACCCCCCCCCCTCTAGGTGATTTTCAATTGGTATCAGAGCTTGGACTCTAGGTTTTGGCTTAACATCCATAGAGAGATCCTTAAAATATTGCTAATCAACATTTTTCATTCATCCATTCATACACTAGTAAACATGGCCGACAACATTAAATCCCCACCTAAATTTGATGGCCTAAATTTTCCCATTTGGAAGGTTAGGATGACTATATTTTTGCAATCACTAGGTAGCTTGGTAGCTAAATCCTTGACCAAACCCTACATAGCACCCGATAGTGATGAAAGTACTTGGACCGACTTCACTTTTAGAGAATATGAGGCTAACTCCAAAGCCCAAAACTCCCTTTTAACCGCCTTGAATGAGGATGACCTTACACGGGTAATTCATTGCCAATCCGCCTATGAGATTTGGCAACACTTATTGGTCACACATGAAGGGACTTCACAAGTCAAGAGAGCTAAAATAGATCTCTTGAGGTCTCAATATGAATCATTTAAAATGCTTGATGATGAATCCATTGATTGTATGATTACTCATTTTACTAAAATTACAAATGGTCTTTCTTCATTAGGTGACGTCATCTCCAACGATTAAAAGGTGCGCAAAGTGATACGGGCTCTTCCTCCATCTTGGGAGATCAAGGCCACCACCTTAAAGGAATTAAATGACAAGGATGAGATGGACATCATTAGTCTCATTGGGAACCTAAAGACCCGTGAGATGGAGAAGAAAGCAAGAGAAGAGGCCGCTCCAACAAAGAAGAAGTCCATAGCTTTCAAGTCTTCATCCACCCTTGAAGACGATGATGAAGATGAAGAAGAAGATGAGGAGCTCTCCCTCCTTGTGCGCAACATCAAAAGGATGTACCGGAAGAACAAGCTCAACTTCCAGAGAAAATTTGAAGGCAAAGAGGAGAAGAGGATCATTTGCTACAATTGCCGAAAGCCCGGACACATCATGGCCGATTGTCCGGAGTTCAAGAAGAAAATGACTTCCTCCTACAAGCCAAAGAAGCAAGAAGAAAAGAAAGCTTACAAGGCCACTTGGGATTCGGAAAGCGAGTCCAAAGAAGAAGGAGTGGATACCGCGAACATGTGTTTTATGGCAAACACACCCAAGGTAAACCCTCAATCTCTTGATGATAATGATGATGATTTAAGTAAGAAAGTTCTAGTTCATGCTTTTGTAGAACTTTCCGAAACTTATGATAACAAGAAAATGGAATGCTTTAAATTACAAAAGGAAGTTGCTTTTCTTAAAAATCAACTTGCTTTGGTTTCAAAAGAAAAAGATGATCTTTCTTCCAATCTTGTTTCTATTCAAAATGAATTTGATGCTTATAAGATTTCTTGTAAGGGTAAAACCCCTATTGTTGATAATAAAGAAATTTCTTCTTTAAAAACCAAAATGGTTGATTTTGAAAAGGTTTTGAAAGATTGTGCTTTTAACACCAAGAGGCTTGAAGAAAAGTTTTCCAAAAAGCACACTTCTCATGTTAAAGATTCTCATGCTAAGATTCCACATGCTCACACTTCAAATAACACTTCTCATGCTAAATCTTTTCATTCTCACAATGCTCATGCTCACAAATCACACACTCACTATGCTTTTAAATATGGTAGAGTGTATAGATGCACATATTGTGGTAAAAATGGACATTTAGCTAAGTTTTGTTATGATCAATTAAATAAATCCAATAATCTTGTTTGGGTTAATGGCTCTAACCCTCAAGGACCCAAGAAAATATGGGTACCAAAATCAAGTCCTAAATTGTTTGATGTAGGTACACACCAAGGCTCCAAGACGTAGGGAGCGGTGGTACCTTGATAGTGGTTGTTCAAGACACATGACATGGGAAATCAATAACTTCACAACCCTATCAAGGTACTTGGAAGGTGGCTCCGTCACCTTCGGGGATGATTCCAAAGGAACTATCATCGGTATAGGTAACATTCAAGTTGGTTCATCTCCTATTATAGAGAATGTTGTTTTAGTTGATGGTTTAAAACATAATTTGCTTAGTATTAGTCAATTTTGTGATCGAGGTCTTAAAGTTGTTTTTGATGATTCTTCTTGTAAGATTTTTGATATTAATTCAAATGATTGTATTTTAACCGGTTTTCGTGATGATAATGTTTATATAATTGACATGCTTAATGTAGAGTGTTCTACTAAATGTTTAAATGCTTTTGATGAAAATTCTTGGCTTTGGCATAGAAGATTAGGACATGCATCTTTTGAATATCTTTCTAGGATTAATTCAAAGGAATTGGTTAAGGGTATTCCTTGCTTGAGTTTTGAGAAAGACCGCATTTGTGGTGCGTGCCAACTTGGGAAACAAACCAAGTCTTCCTTCAAACCAATCAAGGATATCATGTCAACTAGGCCTTTAGAATTAATTCACATGGATTTATTTGGCCCCACTAAAACTAAAAGCTTAAATGGTAGTAGATTTGCATTTGTTTTAGTTGATGATTTTTCTCGTTTCACTTGGGTTTTCTTTTTGCAAAATAAAGATCAAACTTTTTCTCACTTTAAGATTTTTAGAAAAAGAGTTGAAAAAGAAAAAGGTTTTCCGATTTTGAGAATAAGGAGTGATAGAGGTGGTGAATTTGTGAACCAACTCTTCATGACTTATTATGATGAAAAGGGAATTAAGCATGAAATGTCTTGTCCTAGGACTCCACAACAAAATAGAGTTGTAGAAAGGAAAAATAGAACTCTTCAAGAGATGGCTAGGACAATGATAAGTGAATATGACCTCCCTCAATATTTATGGGCCGAGGCCGTAAACACCGCATGCTATATATCGAATCGTATTTATTTATGCAAAAATTCTTCTAAAACATCTTTTGAAATGTATCATTCTAGAAAACCAAATGTTGCATATTTCAAAGTTTTTGGTTGCAAATGTTTTGTTTTGAACACTAAAGAGAATTTGGGTAAATTTGATGCTAAGGCTTATGAAGCTATCTTTGTTGGATATTCTTCTACTAGCAAAGCATATAGAGTTTTTATTAGATCTTCACTTACCATTGAAGAGACTATGCATGTTAAGTTTGAAGAGTCTAATGTGTTTGTCGAGAATGTTGTAGAGATTGAACCATTAGGTGAAAGCATGGAGAAACTATCCTTGAAGGACTAACCCGCTCAAGAAGATAAGCAAGAACCTATAGGTGATGTTCAAGAGGATAAAGAGGAAAGCGCTCAACCGCTTCCCAAAGCGTGGAGATATGCTACAAATCATCCTAAGGAGCTCATCTTGGGTGACGCATCCAAAGGAGTCACAACGCGCTCCAAACTCCATGACCTATGTGGTAACTTTGCTTTCATTTCTCATTTTGAACCCAAAGGCATTCTCGAAGCCGAGACGGACCCATATTGGTTGCTTGCCATGCAAGAGGAACTCAATCAATTTGAGCGCAACCAAGTTTGGCACCTTGTTCCTAAGCCCCATGATAGACCAATAATTGGTACTAAGTGGATCTTTAGGAATAAGATGGATGAGTCCGGAAATGTCATTAGGAATAAAGCTAGGTTAGTGGCCCAAGATTACACTCAAGTTGAGGGAATTGACTTTGAGGAATCCTTTGCACCCGTAGCACGGCTTGAAGCCATACGGATAACACTAGCTTTTGCATCTTTCAAAAATTTCAAACTTTTTCAAATGGATATAAAAAGTGCATTTTTAAATGGTTTTCTTAATGAAGAAGTTTATGTTGCTCAACCTCCCGGTTTTATTGATCATGTTCATCCCGATTTCGTTTTTAAACTTGACAAAGCTTTGTATGGTTTGAAACAAGCTCCAAGAGCTTGGTATGAAAGACTTTCTAGTTTTCTAATTTCAAATGATTTTATTAAAGGCAAAGTAGACACTACTCTATTCACTAAGCATGTTGATAATGATATATTAATTGTGCAAATTTATGTTGATGATATAATCTTTGGTTCTACTAATGAAGTTTTATGCAAAGATTTTGAAAAGGTAATGCAACAAGAATTTGAAATGTCCTCAATGGGTTAGCTCAACTTCTTTCTTGGACTCCAAGTCAAGCAATTGCAATATGGGAACTTCATAAGTCAAGCCAAATACGCTAAGGAACTCGTGAAGAGGTTTGGACTTGAAGACGCTAAAGTTTGCAACACTCCCATGGCAACTACAACCAAGCTTGATAAGGACGACCAAGGTAAAAATGTTGATATTAAATTGTTTAGAAGCATGATAGGTAGTCTTTTATATTTAACGGCAAGTAGGCCGGATATCATGTTTAGTGTGTGTCTTTGTGCTAGATTTCAATCGTGTCCCAAAGAGTCTCATTTAATTGCCGTAAAACGCATTATTCGATATGTTAAGGGAACGATTGGATTAGGTCTTTGGTATCCGAAAACTGGAGATTTTTCAATGACTAGTTATTCGGATGCCGACTATGCGGGTTGTAGAGTAGATAGAAAGAGTACTAGTGGGACATGTCAATTTCTCGGTAATTGTCTTGTTTCATGGTCCTCTAGGAAACAAAATTCCGTAGCTCTATCAACCGCCGAGGCGGAGTATGTTGCCGCGGGGGCTTGTTATGCACAAGTCCTTTGGATGAAACATACTCTCCTTGATTATGATTTGCATTATAAAAATATTAAAATATTTTGTGATAATACTAGTACTATTCATTTAACCAAAAATGCAAATCAACATAGTAAGACCAAGCACATTGAGATTAGATATCACTTTCTTAGAGATCATTTTGAGAAAGGTGATATAGACATTGATTATGTTTCCACCGACTTTCAACTAGCCGATATCTTCACTAAACCACTTGATTTTGCTAGATTTTCGTTTATTTGTGGAGAACTAAAT
This sequence comes from Agave tequilana, assembly GCA_038442645.1. Lineage (NCBI taxonomy): Eukaryota > Viridiplantae > Streptophyta > Magnoliopsida > Asparagales > Asparagaceae > Agave > Agave tequilana. Next base: position 57,586 of record JAVJIF010000049.1, read on the forward strand.
ATGTGTATTATTGATTGAACATGTTTTTTTTCATAACCCTTTTTGATGTATGACAAAAAGGGGGAGAATAAGTTTACATGGACAAAAATAAGTTCATTTGGTCTTGGTTCCATATGAATTTATATGTTTTGGTTTTATGAGTTTTTGTGTTTTCAATGAATTCTTGTGTTTTAGTTTAAATTGGTATCAAGGAGCAATTTTTGGTATTTTTAGTATCAAGAGCAATTTATGTGTTTTATATAGTTTTTTTTTTCTCAATTATTGGTATCTAGAGCATATCCTTGTGTTTTATGTATAGCATAATTTGAGGGGGAGTTTTCTCCTCCCTATATTTTTGTTAATAGCCTATTTGTTTTGTCATCATCAAAAAGGGGGAGATTGTTGGCCAAAGAGGTTACACTCTCAAATTGTTTTGTGTTTTGATGATGACAAACCAAATAAGTGCTATTTGGTACTAATCATTTGTTCAAGATGAGTTTCAGGTTTTGTACCATGTTTAGAGACCATTCGCTTAGCTATTGCAAGAACTTCTAAGTTCCACAAAGCAAGGAAGGCAAATTGCACATCAAGGAAGGATCATAGAAGAGAAGGCTCTAGCAAGGCATTGGATGGCTCAAAGACTTGAAGATTGCTCAAGGAATCTTCATGTAATTTGTTTTTCAGTTTTTGTAGTTTGTTAAAGAATAGTGGATAGGTTTGAAGCTCAATCACACACGTATTTGCGCATATACTATTTCTAAGTTTATTTCCTATAAAAAATACAAAAATATTTTAATACAAAATCTTTCTTCTACAAATTCCTTTTTATGTTATATACTGAATTCCTGTTTAAAATAGTTTTGATAAAAATATTCATCTCCTCAAAATCCTGTTTAAATATTGTTTTCTGACCTGATCCGGTCGACCGGCAGTCGACCGAGTCTGTGTCAGGCTGGTCCGGTCGACCGGACCAGTCGACCGCTGTTCTGGCAGATGCACGTATAGTGTGCATGTCTGCCGGTCGACCGGGGCGGTCGACCAATATTTGATTTTTGTTTACAGGTTTCTTCGGTCGACCGGGTCGGTCGACCGCTAGCTCATAACGGTCGGATTTTTGAACTACCGGTCGACCGGCCCGGTCGACCGAGGTATCCGTTGAACAGTAACGGGCATATTTTAAGTGAGCTGTTATTTTTGTCTTTTGAATTTAAAAATTGGTTTAAGGTTATATTTTGAATTAATTACCTCCTAAACATCAGTAATTATATTTTATCCCTAAACCCTAGCCCTCTCCTATAAATAGGGGTGTTTGGGGAGAGATTCATGACAACAATTTTCAAGAGAAAAATTCAAAAGTTTGGAATATTCAAAAGAGCTTTGTTCTTGGTTTTTGTGCTGAAATTCTTTCTTAATTGCTGAAGTGTTTTTGTGATACTCTCTGATTTAATTTTTCTTTTCACCTTACACAAGAGCTTCATTCCTACTCAATATTCTCTAAGGACCTTTGTGAGGGAAGAGATATTTGAAAGAGAGAGTTTGTGGTCTTTTGACTACCAAGGAAATCTATTGTACTGAGATTATGGAGTTGGGTACTCCATTGTAATTGTGTTCTTTGTGATAGTGGAAGTAGCTAGAATCCTTCTGGGGAAGGCGGGGAAGTAGAGCTGGGTGCTCGAACCTCGATAACATATCTTTGTGTTTGCGATTGGTTTACTTTCCTTTGCTATTACTTTGTGTTTTTGATTGCTATTGCCATATTCATCATACTTCATCTTGTCAATCACAATCCCATACAATAAGGTTGCATTGCGCACCTCTAACTCATTTTACGAGGAAGCCGGAGGAAGGAGTTCAGAGCCCTTAATAGGGAATTCGGCTCTTAGTCTTGTTTTGGGAGATTGTTGCATTCATCTCATTGTTTATTATTTTTTAAATTGCCCATTGATTAGCATCATCACCTATTCACCCCCCCCCCCCTCTAGGTGATTTTCAAAAAGGAATTGTAGTATAGTGGAGTATTAATTGCACAGGATATATTCAATGAAAGATAGAAGGTTTAGAAACAACCTTAGGTGCTTTGATCACTCCACAATGTATTCAATATGTTCAATGTACCCTTTCCAAATCTCCGTGTAGCATAGGGCTATACGAGTCGATTCTCAGGGAGAGCTTGCGATGGAAGCGTTACGGTTCGTTGTGAAGATAGAAAACGAAAGTTCTTCTCTGTCTTAAAAGAATGTAAAAAACATGGAAAAGGAAGTAAAAGAATTGGTGGATTTGTGCATGATGGAAATAAAAGGAAAAGAAATAGAGAGGGAGATTTGCTTTGGAAATAAAACTAAAAGAAAGAAAACTTTATAATAGATTTAAAGATGGAGAAAACCATGACTAGCTAACCTTACTAATTTGCTAAACTTACTAAACTCCGTGATGGTGATGCGTGCCTCATGTTGATTCATCGGCAAAGATTTGTCTTGTGTGTTGGTCTAGTTGCTTTCCCACTTGATTGACGGGTGATCTTCTTGGACTTGTCTTGTAGCCTCATAGATGTCATAGGCCTTCAAGATAGAATTTCAATGGTGGACATCAAGGAGCAACACTCAAGGGATGCTAAGGAAGAAGATACAACATTCATTAATGGAAGTAAAGAAGTTGTACAACAAATAGCATATCCATCTCTATGTTCCATCAAGGCACTTGTTCTAAAGACAAGGCTCTAAATGAGGCACACATGAATCATATGGAATTACAACAAGAACTTTCCAAGCATGAAAGTAACCCATCGGGGATGAAAAAGACACAACAACTTGCAAGATGAAAGATTAGCAATCACCCAAGAGTTAGTAGTTAGCAAAGTTAGTGGTTAGCTAGTCATGTTAGAAAAAGTTAGCTAGCCATAAGAAAAGAAAAGTAATGCATGAAATAAAAGTGCAATGAAAGTAAAGCTTGAATTAAAGAAAGCAAGTAAAGTACTAGAAAATGCAATAGAGGAGAAAAGAGAATGGATTAATCCTTCCTTCACAAGTTGTCACCCCTTGGTTTACACAAGCTTTCTCTCTCTTACAATCTCTCTCTTTGCAGAATTTCTAAGGAGGAAGAAGAAGACCTAGAGCACTAAAAATCCTAGAGAAAAATCCTACAAAATACAAAGCTCTATCCTCTAATCTCTCCTCCCCTTTTTGCGAAGGCCCTGGTGGTCTATTTATAGGCCAGAGAAGAAGGATCCAGAAACCCGGACAGCTGGCAGAAATCTCTGGCGCAACGGCCACGTTTCTGCCGCGGAAACGCAGCCAGAGCCGCGTTTCCGCGGCAGAATCTAGGCCGTTAAGCGCCAGATTTCTGTTGCGCGATTCTCGCAGGTTGTTAGACAGGCTGGAGCTTCTAGAAGTCTAAGCTGGCGCGTAGATGTCTCCAGATCCTGGGCTCAACCTTTGGGCTCTCTTTTGGGCTTTAATTAAACTCCTTTAATTCTTGATAATTAAAGGGAATTTGGGACTCTTCTCCATTAAAATATGGACCTGCAAAAATAGAGAGAAGAAGATTAAAAATCACATTTTTATTTATAATATGCATGGTATGGATGTGGTAAAATATGCAAAATTGAATAACAATCACACCCCCACACTTATTCTTTTGCTCGTCCCGAGCAAAACAAGAAAAGAAAAACTATACTACTAATTTTCTTACACCACTTTCGCAGGTGACGCGATTGCACTGAGCACGTGCAACAAGCCGTTAAACCTCTAGGTTACCCTAGAGGAGGAGTGTTGTCTCCTGAGGGTTTTCAGCGGATTACACCCACAAAATCCATAAAGAAAGAAGACAAATGTTAGTGTTTTGAAAATTCATTTTGAAAGAGAGACATGTTTTCGAATTATTTTTGTAAAAATATAAGTGATCTAAGGTCATAAGTCCCCCTATAATTATTCTTCCTTAAACTTAGTCTCCATGCAGGATCTTGTCTTCAATTAAGGTAAGAATTCAAAATTGGATTGAATATTTTATCCTTCATAAAACCTAGATAGTATGCACATTGTGATAGTGAAGATTTCTGGGATTTCAACTCTAACCATCAAGCCATTTATATATTATTATTTTTTTTTCTTCCCTTAGTTTAGGCTTTCTAGTTTACCCTTGTAGCGAGCCTATAACCGATGACTCCCAAACCAGACGGTCTTAGGGCACCAGATGAGAAAACATCCCTCGGGTTTAAGGACTCAAGTAAACAAGTCCACAAAACTAAGGGGGATTATTTATTTCCTTTACCACCGTTAGGCGTGAATAATCATGCTTCTTGAGGCATAATTATCCAGCTTAATAAGTGATGTTTTATTCATATATTTTTTTTTCTCTTTTTGTTTTTTTATTATTATTTTTTTATGGCCTTTTTGGTCTTTGTTTCCATCCCAAAAATGTGTAAGTGTGAAGTGCATACTATCTAAGGCAAAAAATTCAAGATAAAAATATCTGTTGGCCCAAGAGGTTACACTCTCCATTTGTTTTTGTGTTTTGATGATGACAAACCAAATAAGTGCTATTTGGTACTAATGACTTTGTTCAAGATAAGTTTCAGGTTTTGTACCATGTTTAGAGACCATTTGCTTAGCTATTGCAAGAAACTTCTAAGTTCCAACAAGCATTGAAGGCATATTGCACATCAAGGAAGGATCATAGAAGAGAAGGCTCTAGCAAGGCATTGGATGGCTCAAGGACTTGAAGAATTGCTCAAGAAGTCCTTAAGTAATTTTGTTTTAATTTTTGTAGTTTGTTAAAGAATAGTGAATAGGTTTGAAGCTCAATCACACACGTTTTTGCGCACATACTATTTCTAAGTCTAATTCCTATAAAATATACAAAAATATTTTATTACAAAATCTTTCTTCTACAAATTCTTTTCTTTATGTTATATACTGAATTCCTGTTTAAAATAGTTTTGTTAATAATATTCATCTCCTCAAAATACCGTTTTAAAATTGATTTTTGACCTGAGCCGGTCGACCGGGGCAGTCGACCGAGTCTGTGTCAGTCTGGTCCGGTCGACCGGACCAGTCGACCGAGGTTCTGGCAGGTGCACGTATCAGTGTGCATGTCTGCCGGTCGACCGGGGCGGTCGACCGAGATGTAATTTTTGTTTACAGGTTTCTTCGGTCGACCGGGTCGGTCGACCGCTAGCTCATAACGGTCGGATTTTTGAACTACCGGTCGACCGGCCCGGTCGACCGAGGTATCCGTTGAACAGTAACGGGCAGTTTTTAAATGAGCTGTTTATTTTTGTCTTTTGAATTTAAAAATTGGTTTAAGGTTATATTTGGAATTAATATCCTCCTAAACATCAGTAATTATATTTTATCCCTAAACTCTAGCCCTCTCCTATAAATAGGGGTGTTTGGGGAGAGATTCATTACAACAATTTTCAAGAGAAATATTCAAAAGTTTGGAATATTCAAAAGAGCTTTGTTCTTGGTTTTTGTGCTGAAATTCTTTCTTAATTGCTGAAGTGTTTTTGTGATACTCTCTGATTTAATTTTTCTTTTCACCTTACACAAGAGCTTCATTCCTACTCAATATTCTCTAAGGACCTTTGTAAGGGAAGAGATATTTGAAAGAGAGAGTTTGTGGTCTTTTGACTACCAAGGAAATCTATTGTACTGTGATTGTGGAGTTGGGTACTCCATTGTAATTGTGTTCTTTGTGATAGTGGAAGTAGCTAGAATCCTTCTGGGGAAGGCGGGGAAGTAGAGCTGGGTGCTCGAACCTCGATAACATATCTTTGTGTTTGCGATTGGTTTACTTTCCTTTGCTATTACTTTGTATTTTTGATTGCTATTGCCATATTCATCATACTTCATCTTGTCAATCACAATCCCATACAACAAGGTTGCATTGCGCACCTTTAACTCATTTTACGAGGAAGCCGGAGGAAGGAGTTCAGAGCCCTTAATAGGGAATTCGGCTCTTAGTCTTGTTTTGGGAGATTGTTGCATTCATCTCATTGTTCATTATTTTTTAATTTGCTCTTTGATTAGCATCATCACCTATTCACCCCCCCTCTAGGTTATTTTCAATATCTCCCCAATTTTTCTTACTTTGCCTATAATTTCAAACAAGATCTATTATTTCAACTAGGTTTAAGATGTCATAATTAAGGCTTTCTTAATTTCTAAGATCATCTTAATTTTCTTAAAAATAGATCAAAACTTTGTCTCTTATTTCAAAAAGTTTTTTTTTAAATTTCTAAAAGAAGTGTAAAGAAAGAAAATAAAAAACTCTATGTTAGTAAACCCTCCCCCACACTTATCTCATGCATTGTCCTCAATGTATGCAAGATAAAAATGATGCATGAAATAGGTAATAGGTTAGAATCTTTTATTTACAAAAAAGTGCAAAAAATTATTTACAAGTGTGACCCTCACCTAGGCTTTTCTTTGGTCGTTTTCCTCTGGCCCGTTTCCCATCGTTCCAGTGTGTTTGTTTGCGCGGGCTCAGTTGGGAAACGTGTTGAATTATTATCTTAGCCCTAAGTGTTTCCAGATTCAATTGTTTATTGTTGTCATTCATCCTCATTCCACCACATTGTTCACTAAAAAATTCCTTGTCACCACTTTCACTCTGAATTTCATCACTTCCAATGTTAAGGAATTCTAGCTCATCTCCATACAATTCTTCAAAACTAAGGTCAACATCCGGAAGTGTACAATCAGTTAACTGACCCCGAGTTGACTCATCCAGACACATGATCTCGTCGGCAAATAAGTCTTCAAAGGATATATCAATTGGAGGTTCTTGAATTTTATCCTCTTGGGATTCATTGAAAGTGAAAATATCCAAATCAACTTTCCCCTTTGGAAAGGGTACTCGGATAACAGGATTTTCCACTTCAAGAGAATCACAAACTTGTGACTCATCTTTCCCTTTTTCCTCACAATTGTCTCTAATAAAGCTGACCTCAAATGTTTGATCTTTTGTTTTATGAGGCTGTGTAAGGAAGACATTCAGTTCATGAGTCATGTTTGTACGCGCCGGAAAAAAGAAAGAGACGCGAGGGTCCAAAGCCCGCGTCTCAGCATCAAGGCGCGAGGGTCCAAACCCGCGTCTCAGTTGTAACTGCCCTGATTATGGGGCCAGTCACCGCCCATGTAGCGGGAAGTGGCCCCTCATTGTGGAGAGTTTTTAGGGGGAACACGTTCACCCCTAGGACCTCTATAAATAGCCTTGTTGGCTACAAAGATGGGGCATCGAGGAATCAATCAAGAAATCAACGGGGAGAGAGCTCAACTCTTCGACAAGTTCGCTGCATACGAGCTAGCTTTTGCCTACCTTCTCTTTGAGAGTTTTGGTAGACGGAGCTGTGTTACTCCTTCTACCTACCAAAGAGAGGATCCCTGACGATCCAGACGGTCATCCGGTCAACGGAGAACAAGATTCACTCTCCACCGCCACACGAAGAACCCAGCCTTAAACAAAGGGAGGATTCAAGATTCAATATCCTCCCTCCCTTGTAACTGGAAGGAAAAGTCTTGTTGTAATTTTTTCATTTGATTCAAGAAAATCTTTACAGCGATTCTTTCTTTTTCCGGCGCGTACAAGAGATGGCGACTCTGCTGGGGACCATGTTTGTCACTGATGAACAGATCGTTGCGCAGGATGACGTCCTCCGTAAAGGGAAGATGGTCGAATCGCTCGTTGTCGAATTCGACCAGGCGAAGTACGAAGAGTTCCTCTCTTCCGGCTCCAAGAGCCCAAGGACCAGTCCTAGACGCGAGGGTCCAAAGCCCGCGTCTCAGCATCAAGGCGCGAGGGTCCAAACCCGCGTCTCAGCATCAAGGCGCGAGGGTCCAAACCCGCGTCTCAGCATCAAGGCGCGAGGGTCCAAACCCGCGCCTCAGTTGTAACTGCCCTGATTATGGGGCCAGTCACCGCCCATGTAGCGGGAAGTGGCCCCTCATTGTGGAGCGTTTTTAGGGGGAACACGTTCACCCCTAGGACCTCTATAAATAGCCTTGTTGGCTACAAAGATGGGGCATCGAGGAATCAATCAAGAAATCAACGGGGAGAGAGCTCAACTCTTCGACAAGTTCGCTGCGTACGAGCTAGCTTTTGCCTACCTTCTCTTTGAGAGTTTTGGTAGACGGAGATGTGTTACTCCTTCTACCTGCCAAAGAGAGGATCCAGGTCGAATCGCTCGTTGTCGAATTCGACCAGGCGAAGTACGAAGAGTTCCTCTCTTCCGGCTCCAAGAGCCCAAGGACCCGCGTCTGCCGCAGGGTCTCAACAGGAAAGCTCCGCGAAGCCCAATCTGAGGCTCTCTCGGGTGCTGCTGCTGCCCACTGTGCCAAGCAAGATTCACGCGCTGGCGCCTCTCAGAAGGCCCGCGTGGTCTCAGGCACAACTGTTGTTGCGATCAACCGCGTCACACATAATACCCGCGTCAGCGTCTCTCAGGAGACCCGCGTGGTTAGAATTCCTGGTTTCGTAGACCAGGATGTTTTTGGTTTCTCTCCTCCTCCACGACGCAACCGAAATGCCGAGCGTCGACAAAGGAGACGTGCGCGTCAGCTACAAGTTGGAACCTCTGGTTGTCCGAGCAACTGTGCAAGCATCTGCATAAGGGAGTCGATAGATTCCTGCTGAGAAATAATCATATCCATTTGTCTCTTCTGAATTTGGGCTTTCTGTTCTAAACGTCTAGTCGTCTCCTCGAGAGTGCCTACCATATAGGCGGAAGCCTCCTTCTCGACGGAAGAGTTTGAAGCCCGCGACTCCACTACAGCAGAGTGAGAATCATTCACTTTAATGCCCTGGGCTAGGGCATTATAATCAATCGGGGGAATGGCCCCAGTCTGGGTACGAGTGTGTTGATACACCCCTTCCGGTTCAGAGTCAGACTCATCAGAGCTGACTGCAGGTTGTTTTCCCTTGCTTCTGCTTGTCATGTTCGCAGTAAGCTCCGGGTATTCAATGTCATAGAAGGTTCTCCTTCTGTGGGAGCACCAGGTTTCCAAGAAACGTCTCGGCGAATTCAAAGGAGCTGCCCCCAGACAGGATGAAATCGATGCATGATCGCATCGAGTCAAAGAACTGCTGCACCGATTTGCGTGTCAGGAACTCCATAGTGTCATCGCCCGAGGTGCTCCTCGACCCCCTTTCTATCACGGGATAAGGGATGTACGGAGGATCTTCTCGCACAAGAGTTGTGCTGACCGCTGGTACGGCAGGAGCAAGAATAGTCACTGGCGCTGCCGGAGGTGCTATCTCTGCAGGAACCTCCACGGCCGATGGCAGAGCAGTGAGCACGACCTCCTCAGAAACCTCGGCCAAGACCTGAGCTGTGTGACCTTCTGGAGGGGAACTGACCATCGGACTCTCCACCTGAGCCCCCTCAGTTCTCTCTGCAAGTTATCGCGATATTAGCCACAATGGTGAAAAGCGAAACATTTAAAACATCAAAGCTTCCTTACCAAGTTGGAGGTCCAGAGATGTTGAATCCTTGGGCGAATTCTGCGGAGTGAGAGTCCCCCCGGCTTCAGTGGTAGCCTCCTCGCCCTGCAGAGTAAGAGTCTTCCCGGCTTCAGTGGTTGCCTCCTCTTCCGGCAAAATGGAAGTCTCCCCAATTTCAGTAGTTACCCTCTCTGAAGTTATCTCGGCAACTGAAGCCTCGACATCCTCGGCCAACCCTGCAGCATAAAAGAAGAATGTCAAAACCCCCTCTTCAAAATGAAAAGGGAAATCAGGACAGAAGGTGAAAAGATTAGTCTCAAGTCCTAGACGCGAGGGTCCAAACCCGCGTCTCAGCATCAAGGCGCGAGGGTCCAAACTCGCGTCTCAGCATCAAGGCGCGAGGGTCCAAACCCACGTCTCAGCATCAAGGCACGAGGGTCCAAACCCGCGTCTCAGCATCATGGCGCGAGGGTCCAAACCCGCGTCTCAGCATCAAGGCGCGAGGGTCTAAACCCGCGTCTCAGCATCAAGGCGCGAAGGTCCAAACCCGCACCTCAGTTGTAACTGCCCTGATTATGGGGCCAGTCACCGCCCATGTAGCGGGAAGTGGCCCCTCATTGTGGACCATTTTTAGGGGGAACACGTTCACCCCTAGGACCTCTATAAATAGCCTTGTTGGCTACAAAGATGGGGCATCGAGGAATCAATCAAGAAATCAACGGGGAGAGAGCTCAAATCTTCGACAAGTTCGCTGCGTACGAGCTAGATTTTGCCTACCTTCTCTTTGAGAGTTTTGGTAGACGGAGCTGTGTTACTCCTTCTACCTGCCAAAGAGAGGATCCCTGACGATCCAGACGGTCATCCGGTCAACGGAGAAGAAGATTTACTCTCCACCGCCACACGAAGAACCCAGCCTTAAACAAAGGGAGGATTCAAGATTCAATATCCTCCCTCCCTTGTAACTGGAAGGAAAAGTCTTGTTGTAATTTTTTCTCTTTGTACGCAGCGAACTTGTCGAAGAGTTGAGCTTTCTCCCCGTTGATTTCTTGATTGATTCCTCGATGCCCCATCTTTGTAGCCAACAAGGCTATTCATAGAGGTCCTAGGGGTGAACGTGTTCCCCTAAAAACGCTCCACAATGAGGGGCCACTTCCTGCTACATGGGCGGTGACTGGCCCCATAATCAGGGCAGTTACAACTGAGGCGCGGGTTTGGACCTCGCGCCTTGATGCTGAGATGCGGGTTTGGACCCTCGCGCCTTGATGCTGAGACGCGGGTTTGGACCCTCGCGCCTTGATGCTGAGATGCGGGTTTGGACCCTCGCGCCTTGACGCTGAGACGCGGGCTTTGGACCCTCGCGTCTAGGACTTGAGACTCTGCTTTTTAATGGCTTGTCTTCTAGTGACTTTTAGACAGCCTACAATGTTACCAAAGGATAACCTCATTGATCCATTCCAGCAATTGATAATGGAATTTGCAGTAGCCAGGAATGGTCGTCCCAAAATGACAGGAATTTGAGCCCTTTGATTGGAATTAGACACAGGTTGTGTCTCAAGGACTACAAAATCAACAGGATAAATGAATTCCCCAACTTTGACAAGGACATCGTGAATTTCTCCCTTGGGTCTCTTGACAGAGCGATCAGCCAATTGTATGGTCATTTGGGTAGGGAGGAGATCGCCTATCCCTAATTGTTGATACACAGAAAAAGGCAGGAGATTTATGCTGGCCCCCAAATCAAGAAGTGCCCTATTGATGGTAGTCTGTCCTATAATGCATGAAATGGTGGGGCTCCCTGGGTCTTTGTATTTAACAGGAATTGGACCAGTGAGCAACTCGCTAATGGTTGATGCTAGGAAGACTTTCTTAGGGACTTGTGTTTTCCTCTTCTTGGTGCACATTTCCTTCAAGAATTTGGCATATGATGGCACTTGTTGTATGGCATCAAGAAGAGGGACATTGATTTGGACCTTATTGAACATTTCTTTTATCTTCTCCATGTGAGCATTTGACTTGTGATTAGTAAGCCTATTTGGAAATGGTACACTAGGCTTATAAGGTTGCTCATCTACCTTTTCTTTACCCTTGGCTTTTGAAGTGGATGGCTCTGTACTAGAAGATGGTTTGTCAGAAGCTGGTTGCATTGGGATTGGAGGTGTTGGCTTTGGTGCTGGATGCGAGGATTGACTAGAAACCTTATTATCGACTTGTTTTCCAGATCTCAGGGTATGAATAGCATGACATTGACTGGGTCCTGAGTCTTCCACTTCATGCAAAGGGAAGTAATGTTTGGGATTTGGCAATGGCTGGCTTGGTAACAGTCCTTTTTGTCTCTCATTTACTGAATTAGCCAATTGCCCAATTTGGACCTGAACTTTACTCATATCCTGTTGATAGTTCTTTGTAAAGGTTTCTAACATTTTCCTCAACTCTGATATTTCTGAATCATTCTGGGGTGGATGTTGATAATATGGAGACTGGAATTGTGATTGGTAGTGTGGTGGGTTCTGATATGGTTGTGACTGTGGTTGACTTTGATTTGGATGAAAATACGGTGAATTACGATTGAAACTGGGTGGTTGAGACTGAGCATTATAAGGATGTGGAAGTGGTGGCCTATGATGCTCAGGACCAGACTGACTCCACGAAAAATTTGGATGGTTCTGCCATCCCGAATTGTATGTGTTGGAGTATAGGGGTCTGGTAAATGCTGTGTAAAGTCACCTAGAGGGGGGGTGAATAGGTGATGGCTAATCTAATGGTCACTTATGAACAAATAATGCGGAATTAAAACTAAGATGACCAAATAAAGTTTATTTTAATTAAACACTTATGTATAACTCAAGAGTGTTGCCGAATTCCCCTTGCGAGGCTCTGGACAAGCTCCTCTAGATTCCCCTTGAATGGGTTGAGGTGCCGCGTTGGCTCTCTTGGTTGAATACTAGTGTTAACAACAATCCCAAGCAAGTATTATAATTTTGAGCACAAGGGAATATATCATGCATATAAAGTAACAACAAGACAAGTAATGCAAGATATAAAATGAGACAAAGAGAGAGAGAGGGAAGAGTAAGCAATCGCAAACACAAAGGGTTGTTTCGAGGTTCGAGCACACTTGCTCTACATCCCCGCCTTCGACACACGAAGGGTTTCCACTATGCAAGATCCCACCGGATCTCTCCTCGGTGCCGTACACCTACAAACCCTCGGACTCCCAAGTCCCTTACACACGCAAGCCCCCTAAGCTTGCCGAGGCCGCACCTCGCACCACAAGTTCGCACCCGAACTCAATCACCAACAACGAGCACACTTGCCCGCTTTCACAAAGAACAAAGAAAAGATCTCTTTGATGATCACAACACTTGATCACCTAAAGAGCACTCTCACTACAACACACCTATAGGATGATAGACAATGACTTGCTCAAGTGTGTGGTAAGAAAAAGAAGGAAAGAAAGCTTTGGTAGAAAACTCAAGAATCACTTTTACACTCTCAATAAAAACTCTTCCTTTTGATTGGAAGTATTTGCACTTAAATTTTGTGGAGAAACTCTTCTAAAAGTATCAGAAAAACTGCTCAAAGAAGTTCCAAAATCTTAACCTCAAAACAGTTGACAAAACCCCTTTAAATAGGCTGCCCAGAAAAAGAGCCGTTGGGGCTGTGTCAGTGCTGTCGGTCGACCGCCGGTCGACCGGCCAACGGTCATTTTTCTGACCGTTGCAGCCACCGGTCGACCGGCTCGGTCGACCGCCAACCTGAAATGAACTGTCGGTCGACCTATCGGTCGACTGGACATTTCCAGAGAGCAAACTCTCTTGGCCGGTCGACCGACCCGGTCGACTGGAAATTTCCAGAGAGCAGACTCTCCTGGTCGGTCGACCGACCCGGTCGACCGGCCACTGTGCTAACAGCGTGCACAGGACTGTGCACATCGGTCGACCGGACCGGTCGACCGGTTTGGCCTGTCAGCCAGTTTCCAGGTCAGAAAATAGGATTTAAAATCTTTTATAAAAATCCTAAAAATACATAGAAATGCTACAAAAATAGTTTTACCAATATACTTGAAAGAACAAACATGCTTGCACAAAATCAAGGCATGTTATGATGTTTTGGTCTATTTTTGTAACTTGGAAATATTAGCTCAATATAAAAACTGTTTTTCCAAAAACATGTTTTTCTAAAACTTGTTTTTCTAAATCTTTTCCAAAACAAAAACAAGATATTTGAGTTCATTTTAAAGCATAGTGTGTATGGATATGATCCACTACACAATCATAAGGTAATATCTATGTTTTTGATATCTAGCAAATAACTTGGTTTTGGTTTAAAGAATATTCATGATAGAAATACCAAACACCAACAAATATTTTGTCACAACGAAAAATCTTTTTCTAAAATAAAAAATCTTTTATGAAAGCAATGAAATCAAGAGTTCTATCAAGAGTGTGTGTGTGATATAACTTGAGCAATCCACCAACTATCTATCCTTTACATTTTTACTAAAAACAAAAATACAAATCTTATACCTAGACTCAAGTCTTCATCTTCTTGAAGTCTTCACTTGAAGCTTCTCATCTTCTTGACTTGGTCCAAGCTTGATCCAAAGCTCCTTGGATCACATCATGCAAGCTCCAAATCTTGACATTTTATCCTTTGTTGAGCTATGCACCTACTAAGATCTTGATCATATAATCTGTCACTAATTAAACACAAGATCATTAGTAAATATAACTTCATGAGTTGATCATCATCAAAACTAGGGTGATAGGCTTTGGGCCAACAATCTCCCCCTTTTTGATGATGACAAAACTCATGACGTTATATATGCATGGATTAAAGTAAAGCTTCAAAGAAGCTCCCCCTTAACTCATGCATCTCAAATAAATATATAAATATGCAATGAGGCACATGACATGTATGCAAATGAATCAAATCTTTTTACTTCAATTTGCAAAATACAAAACATGCATGACATAAAATCTTCTTTTCCTAAAATAAGGAAAACATGCATATAAATCACAAATTCTTCTCCCCCTTTTTGTCAATCATCAATAAAGGGGTCAAAGTAAAATACATCAACCAAATTTTCTCCCCCTTTTTGTTAAAAACAAAGAAATCAAGGAGGGGTAATACAAACCAATTGTAAAAATTACTAAAGATTTATATGCGATATAAATTCATGAACAGGAAGACGCTAAGTTAGCTTCCCTACACATATGCATTACATGAAAGAGGGATGTGAAGCCCTAATTCACATAACACACATTATGTAATGAATAAGAGGAGATGTGAAGCTCCCCCTACACACGTATATCATATAAAGAAGAGTTGTCAAGCTCCTCAATTTATAATATACTCAACATGAATCCATATGTAAGAGAGATGTTAAGCTTTCCTTGCATATAGGCAATACAAATCAAAAATTTTGAATTTTTTCTTATCAAACAAAATTTTGAATTCTCTTTTATCAAAACAAATTTTGAATTTTTCATACCAATTTCAAAACACAATGCACAAGCTTATCATGGGATACTAATTTGAAATTCTAATTAAGCTTAGCATTAACAATCTTTGTGCTTTAAAAGATATCAATAGAAAATTAAGCATAAATGTATACATCATATGATTTACCACAAGAAGAATTCGAACTAGTTAAATGAAAGTGTTTAAGAACTAGTACGGAATTCTTCAATCAAGGAATAAAGCAAAAGGTTTTTCATGAAATAAGCATAAATCACAAAGCACTAAAACACTCTAATCAATAAAGTCCATATAATTTTTTTTAAGAGAAGTGAGTGTACTAATGTTATGTGAAACATGGCATCATGAAAATTACAATAAAACTCAATATTCCTTTAAATTTTGAAGACATGAAAATCATCACAAAATTTTTTTTCATTAAAAAAAATTATTTCAAAATATATGTATGTTTTGACAATACAAGAGGCATACATACATATCTCTAACACAATTGAGTCCTTATATAAAGATTTGCATGAAAGGCAAATGACTCAAGAGGTATCCATGTATATCTTAATGTTTTGGCAAAATACACATATACATGAAATGAAATCACATGATCATAACATAAATCCAAATGGGAATACAAGTTTAAGAATGTAATGATCATCAACACAAGGCTATACAAGCACATCTAATAGGCACAAATAAGCATTCATAATGTAGGATCTATATAACAAGCACAACAACACTAGAGGGGGGGTGAATAGTGTTATTTAAACTTAAAATAAATTACTTGCAGAAATTAAAGCAATTAAAAAGATAATCACAGAAAATAACAAACGCAAACAGTGGAGAGTTATCCTGGTTCGGTCCTTGTGACCTACATCCAGTCCCCAAGCAAATGCTTGAGATTTTCCCTTACTTTCCTTGTGTACACCCTACAACAAGTACCTTGTGCACCACTTGGCAAACACCCTTTGCCAACGTGCACAACTTCTCTTCCGCCAAGAGAACACACCTTGTACAAACTTCTACACCCAAGAAGACTTTGTACAACTTTCTTTGAAATGAATACAGTATCTTCCTATAGCCTTGACAAGGATTTGTAGTGGACAAGGTTTCTGTATAGGAAGGTTTACTTCAGAGTTCTTCACAAAGAGGAGATGGCTTTTGGTGAAGAAAGAAGTTGCAATTTTCAGTTTTCTGAATTCTGGAATTTTTGGCTTGAAAATCTGATTGAAAGAATTGGTAAAAAGCCTAAGGAATAACTTCCCTATTTATAGATGTAGACTAGGGTAAGTTGGGGAAGTTATGACACCAATTCAGAGGATTTAAACGTTGTAAAACGTTGTCAATTGGATCAGATAAGAATAACTGTCCAACAGTCAGAAACTGGCTATAGTCGACTAGGATACTGGATTAGTCGACTAGGCTAGGTAAAAGTTCACTTATTAGTCGACTAGGTATGACTATTAGTCGACTAGGAAAGTTACTGTTAGAAACACAGGTTTCTGGAAAACTGAAATTAGTCGACTGTAACTAACTTGTAGTCGACTTATAAACTGGATTAGTCGACTGGATAATAATGGTAGTCGACTAATAGAACAAACAGAAAGTTGGTCTGTTTCAGAACACAGTATTAGTCGACTGGGACTTTGGGTTAGTCGACTAGAGTATCTGTTAGTCGACTAGGTATAGAGGGCAAGTCGACTAATTGATATTCAGAAGTCCAAACAGAGAGTTGAGGGTTTTTGTTCTAAGTGGACTAGTCGACTAGGGCTATATGGCAAGTCGACTACATTGGGGTAGTCGACTAGGTAAATGGGATAAGTCGACTTGGAAAGGTTAAGTTTGTGTGTAAGTTATCAAGGCTATTACATATCATTCTAACTTTACACAACAACTTCCACAAACATCCATAAGCTTCAGTAATCACCATCTGAGGTAGAGCAATCATCATGTAGTGATCGTGTTCGTCCATCATCAAAATCTTGTAAGTGGAGAGGCTTCAATCATCTTGAACTTATCAGGTTCCAACATTCTCCCCCTTTTTGATGATGACAACATATGTCTATGATGGCTCCCCCTGCAACAAAACTTCCCTGCAGTAACTAAGTTATAAAAATATTTTGTCCCTGCAGAAAATGTTAGGTTGCACCTGCATGGTTATATGTTAGTATCCATAACATATATATGTCAAAATTTCTTGATTTTGTCATAAGTTGCACAACATGCAGAAATTCTCAGATTATGCACAGATACATATTGATACACAATCACAGATATGTGACATAACACAAAACACATAGAACACATAAAAACTCACATAACATAACAGAGTTTGATAAACACAGATTCTCACATAACATAACAGAGTTTTACAAAGTGACACAAAGTGACACAAACACAAAACACAGTTACATAACAACTTCTCCCCTTTGTCATTAACAAAAAGAGAAGATACATAGTTCTAAAACATAAAAAACTGAAAATACATAAGAGTTCTTCAAAAGCAAATAACATAAAAAGAGATACTCCAAACACCAACAGCTTTAATCTTCGGATCCGGGAGGAGGAGGTGGAGGTGGGTACTGAATATGAATCTTGAGTAGACTGATAATGGCTTGTTGAGTGGATTCAATGGAAGTCAGCCTAGTCATCATCATAGATTGGTTCTCAAGAATACGAGAGTGAGAATCCAACAAATCTTGTTGAGAAGATTGAATTGATGCTATCTGGGCGGACATGGAGTTATAGAAAGCATCTGCATATGGATTTGGTTGAGTTGGTGGTGGATCAGGTTGTGAAGATGTAGAGGGACCACGGGAAGGACTTGGTGGAGGTGGATGTTGAGGAGAAGATGGTTGTTGAGGTTCATCTGAAGGAAAGTCAGGTAATTTCATCCTATTTATGGCAGCACGATCAAAGAGTTCGAAAATCTTGACAACAGTGTTTTCAGAAGCAAGATCAATATGATACTTCCGAAAGATGGGAGTAAGAAAGGCTCCATATGGTAGGAATGAAGAATGAGACTTGACCATGGTGTCAAAAATTATTTTTGCCCAATTAACGTCATGTCCAGCCATGATAGCATAGACACACGACGATAATTCCTTGGAAAAGTAGTTATAGCTACCAGTCTTAGGGCAGATATTATAAGACAGAATTCTACCTATAAGACGGGGAATAGGTCTAAGTTTGTTGTTGGACATAGGAAGATGTTTTCCGGGTAGAAAAATCTGATTCAAGATATCTTCATCATCCATCACTATCTCATCAAGGGAAAGACCAGAATATGGGATAGACAAGATACGGCCAATATTCTTGATGGTAAGCTTAAGATTGACACCCTTAACAAATGATTCAAGATATGTGGCATTCTCATTATCTTCATAATTTAAATGTGTGTAGAAAAGATAAATGAGAAAAGGATAATATTCATCCTTAACTTCGGAAGAGAACATGTTATATAATCCACAAGTTCGAAGATAGGACATGATATCATAATCATAAAAATCATCATAATTGATAAATCTTCCGGGTATGATATCTAACTGAGACAAACGAAGATAATCTGTCTCTAGGTTAGGGTTTCTCAGAAATGACCTAAAATCAACATTTGAAGAGGAAGAACCTGGGGTAAATTTGGTTTTCTTGGAACGAGACATGTTGAAAACTGAAATTGGAACAACTAGATAGTGGATATGAAAGGAATGAACTGAAAATGGAAGAGATTTTACCCTGAAATGAAGAACTTGAAGAGGAATTGGAAGGAATTCGCTGGAAGAAGTTCGGGTGCCCTAGGTCTCCTTGGTCGACTTGAAGCTCGGCTGAGAAGAGAAATGAGGAATAATTTCTAGGGTTTTGTAATGTAAACAAAGAAATGAATGATTAAGATGAATCCTAGATAGAAATGAATGGATAGGATTTAATCTGAGTGTAAACGGATCCAATACTTAAGTTATTGGGTCGGGTTTGAAACAAAAATCCGAAATCAGAAAAACAGAATTTCACAGTATTAGTCGACTTACAGGACAAGACTAGTCGACTAATAATAGGTCTAGTCGACTGGTAAATTTCTATAGTCGACTTGAAAAGTTTCTGTTTCCACAGGAGTCGACTAGGAAATTTTATAAGTCGACTAAGGCTTTTATAAGTCGACTAGTAATAGTTATAAGTCGACTAACTTGCATAAAAATACAGACTTTGAAAAATTCTAAAAAATTGTTTAAAAATCTGAAAAATTACAAATACCAAGATCTCTTCTAAACTTAATAAAAGTATCTTCTTTTAGTGGTTTAGTTAAGATATCAGCAACTTGATTATCAGTTGAAATGAAATTTAAAGAAATACCACCTTTTAAAGCATGATCACGTAAAAAATGATGTCTTATATCTATATGTTTTGTACGTGAATGGTGAACTGGATTTTTAGATAGATTAATAGCACTAGTATTATCACACATAATAGGTGAGTTTGTGATAGTCATGCCATAATCAAGTAGGGTCTGTTTCATCCATATAATCTGTGCACATGCAACACTAGCAGCAATATATTCTGCCTCAGTTGTTGATAATGACACGGAATTTTGCTTTTTACTGAACCAAGATACTAGTGAATGTCCCAAAAAGTGACAAGTACCACTAGTACTCTTCCGGTCAGATTTACAACCAGCAAAATCAGCATCACTATAAGATAATAAATCAAATGTGCATGACTTTGGATAAAATAAACCGTAATTGATTGTGTTATTTAAATATCTAAAGATCCTTTTCACGGCTTTAATATGTGATTCCTTAGGATTTGACTGATATCTAGCACATAAACATACACTAAACATTATATCAGGTCTACTAGATGTAATGTAAAGTAAAGAGCCAATCATACCTCTATAGAGTTTTTGATCGACATTCTTACCACTTTCATCTTTGTCCAAAAAGGTAGTTGTACTCATGGGAGTATTCTTGTGACCAGAATTTTCCATGCCAAATCGCTTTAGAAGTTCCTTAGCGTATTTGCATTGGGAGATGAAGATTCCATCCTTCATTTGTTTGATTTGAAGACCGAGGAAGTAGTTGAGTTCACCCATGTGGCTCATCTCAAATTCATTCTGCATAGTCTTAGAAAATTCTTGACAAAGATCATCGTTAGTAGAACCAAATAGTATATCATCAACATAAATCTGAATTATTAAGATATCTTTATTGACATGTTTGATAAAAAGAGTTGTATCTGCACTTCCCATTTTAAAA
Organism: Agave tequilana; assembly: GCA_038442645.1. Classification (NCBI taxonomy): domain Eukaryota; kingdom Viridiplantae; phylum Streptophyta; class Magnoliopsida; order Asparagales; family Asparagaceae; genus Agave; species Agave tequilana. Next base: position 77,718 of record JAVJIF010000049.1, read on the forward strand.
TCAGAATTTAAAAGAAAACTCTTTAGTCTATCATACCAAGCACGAGGTGCTTGCTTTAAACCATATAAAGCTTTTTTAAGTTTGTAAACATGATTAGGAAATTTTTCATGTTCAAAACCTGGTGGTTGTTCTACATAAACAGTTTCTTTAATTATTCCATTTAAAAAAGCACTTTTTACATCCATTTGATATAATTTGAAATTCATGAAACATGAAAAAGCAAGTAATATACGAATTGATTCAAGTCTTGCAACAGGAGCATAAGTTTCATCGAAATCAATACCTTCTTCTTGATTGTACCCTTGTGCTACTAACCTTGCCTTGTTCTTAATGACTTCACCGGCTTCATTGAGTTTGTTCTTGAAGACCCATCTTGTACCGATGACGGGATGATCAGTAGGACGTTGCACAAGATCCCACACATCGTTTCTCACAAATTGGTTCAATTCTTCTTGCATGGCGATTATCCAAAAATCGTCCTCACATGCTTCGTTGATATTTTTCGGTTCAATGATTGAAATGAAGGCAATTTGTGCCATGTATTTCAACTTGGATCTCGTTTGAACGCCTTGATTTATATCTCCAATTACCAAATCTTGTGGATGATTCCTTACTTCAACATAGGCTTTCGGTAACTCGGTAGGAATCTCTTCATCCTTAGACAAGTTAGTATCAACAGAAGATATAACAATATTTTCATTAGGAGAAACTATAATATGATCATCATCATGTGAAGAATCATTAGAAACAAGTTTAGTCAAGGATTCATCAAATTTAACATGTAAAGATTCTTCAATTGTAAAAGATTTTTTATTAAAAATTCTATATGCTTTACTATGAGTAGAATAGCCAACAAAAATACCTTCATTGGATCTAGCATCAAATTTGTCTAAAGCATCTTTTGTATTTAAAATAAAGCATTTACAACCAAAAATCTTAAAATATGAAACTTTAGGAATCCGATCATGAAACAATTCATAAGAGGTTTTATTTAAAAATGGTCGAATCAATACTCGATTTAAAACATAACAAGCAGTAGAAGTGGCTTCAGCCCAAAAGTATTTTGGTAAGTTACTATCCATAAGCATAGTTCTAGCACATTCTTGCAAAGTCCTATTCTTTCTCTCTACAACACCATTTTGAGGAGATGCTCTAGGAAATGCAAAATTATGTGTAATACCATACTTATTACAGAATTTTGAAAAAGATTCATTCTCAAATTCTCCTCCATGATCACTACGAATAGTGACTATGTTTAGAGATTTTTGATTTTGAATTCTTTTACAAAAACTTACAAATTCATCAAAAGTGTCATTTTTATTTTTCAGAAAAATCACCCATGTAAAACGTGAGTAATCATCTACAATGACAAAAACATATCTACTCTTGTTTAATGAAGAAACACGAGTAGGACCAAATAAATCCAAATGCAATAATTCCAAAGGTCTTTTTGTAGAAACCAAATCTTTTGATTTAAAAGAAGATTTAACTTGTTTTCCTAATTGACAAGAATCACAAAAATAATTCTTTTTGAAAGCAATTTTTGGAAGACCTTTAACTAAGTCAAATTTTGAAATCTTAGAAATGGTTTTCATATTCAAATGACCAAATCTTTTATGCCATAAAAAATAATCATTATTTGAAGCAATAAGACATAAATTTTCATTTGAAGACATGCATGTCATTGACAATTCATATATGTTATTGTTTCGAAAACCTTTAAATAAGATATCTTTCATATTTGCATCATAAATAAGACACACATCTTTTTCAAACACAATTTTATAACCCTTATCACATAATTGACTAATACTTAATAGATTATGTTTTAAACCACTTACCAAAAGGACATTTTCAATAAGAGGTTTTGAAGAATTACCAACAATGCCGGTTCCAATAACTTTTCCTTTGTTATTGTCGCCAAAGATCACTGTACCTCCCTTTTTCATTTGAATGGAGGACAATAGTTGCATATGTCCGGTCATGTGTTTGGAACACCCGCTATCAAGTATCCATTTTTCTTTGTTCGGTACCTATAAGATAAAACATTATATATGGTACCCATCATGATAGGGTCCGAAAAATGTTAGCCTTTAGGAACCCAAATCCAATTGGAATTTGGTTTCCACTTGTTAGTATAAACATAATTCTTATTATCACACACATCATGTATAAAAGATGCAATATAAATATTCTTATCAATATTATTAAGATTCTTAGGAACCCAAATATATTTGCATCTACTTCTTTTTGAAATATCATTTCTTTTTACAAAAGAATTGTATGAATTATGAACATGTGTAGATCTTACAAAATTAGTTTTTGAAAAACCAATACCAACATGAGTAGGCTTATGCATGTTATCTTTTGAAAAGCCAAGACCAAAATGGTTATTAGACATTTTTTGAGAAGATAATAAAATATTTAAATTCTCCTTTCCTTTATTAAATTTATTAACATTTTTCAAAAGATCTTCATATTTAACTTTAAAACTTATCATATCTTTATCTAAAACATTAATTCTAGAACTTAAAGAAAAAATTTCCTTTTAAGTAAAACATTTTCTTTTAAGAAAACTTCATTGTCTCTTTTTAAAGATACAATAACTTTTTCAAATTCTTCTTTTTGAGAAATAAAAGATGATGCTTGAGAAACAAGAATTGAATTATCATTAATAAGTTTCTCATTTTCCTTTATTAAAACTTTATTTCTAATTTTTTCAGTTTTGAAATTATCATAAAGTTCATTAAATGCATCTAATAAAGCATCATAATCTTGTACCTCATTTTGTACTTCATCTTCTTGGGCCATGAAGCAAACATTGGCGGTTTCCTTTGCTTCTTCTTCGTCCTCAGATGAAGATGAGTCGCTATCATCCCATGTTGCTTGAAAGGCCTTCTTCTTCTTGTTGAACTTGTTGAACTTGTTGGACTTGTGGAACTTGTTGAAAGTCTTGAAGGGTTCTTTTGATTTCAACAATGGACAATCCTTCTTCATGTGGCCTGGTTTGTTACACTTAAAACAAGTTGGAATTTCATTAGTATCTTTATTTTTATTATACTTACCTTGTTTTAAGAACCTTTTGAACTTCCTTGAAAGCATGGCCATTTCTTCTTCATCTTCATCCGAATTGTCCGTGTCTGAAGATGCATGGAAGGCAAGAACTTTCTTCTTGGATTGATGTTGTTGTTCGTCCTTCTTTCTTTCTTCTATTTGCACTTCATATGCCATTAGATTACCGATTAGGTTTTCTAATGTCATGGTTGAGAGATCGTTCGCCTCTTCAATGGCGGTTGTCTTCTTCTCCCATTCCGGTGTGAGTGCTCGAAGAATCTTGCGGACTCGTTCAACTTGAGTGTAGTCCTTTCCAAGGGATGCAAGAGTGTTGGTGATGTCGGTGAACCTTGTAACCATCTCGGATATGGTTTCGTTCTCCTTCATCTTGAACAATTCAAACCTGTGTACAAGAACTGAAATTTTAGACTCTTTAACCTTGTTCGTACCTTCGTGTGTTACCTCGAGTGTATGCCATATTTGATATGCAGAGGTTGATGTAGACACACGGTTGAATTCCTCTTTGGTTAAGGCACAAAAGAGAGCGTTCATAGCCTTTGCGTCCAGATTTGCGTTCTTCTTTTGTTCTTCACTCCAAGCGTCATAGTTGGTTGTAGGCTTGGTGTACGCTGCTTCTACGATGTTCCAAAGATCGTAGTTGATCGACTGCAAGTAGATCTTCATTCTACACTTCCAGTAATTGTAGTTGGTTCCGTCAAAGAGTGGCGGACGTTGTGTAGAATGCCCTTCTTGGTATTGAGATGATGGGAACTCCGTTGCCATCCTTGTTTGGTTGTTTGCCTTGATACCTGCTCTGATACCAAATGTAGGATCTATATAACAAGCACAACAACACTAGAGGGGGGGTGAATAGTGTTATTTAAACTTAAAATAAATTACTTGCAGAAATTAAAGCAATTAAAAAGATAATCACAGAAAATAACAAACGCAAACAGTGGAGAGTTATCCTGGTTCGGTCCTTGTGACCTACATCCAGTCCCCAAGCAAATGCTTGAGATTTTCCCTTACTTTCCTTGTGTACACCCTACAACAAGTACCTTGTGCACCACTTGGCAAACACCCTTTGCCAACGTGCACAACTTCTCTTCCGCCAAGAGAACACACCTTGTACAAACTTCTACACCCAAGAAGACTTTGTACAACTTTCTTTGAAATGAATACAGTATCTTCCTATAGCCTTGACAAGGATTTGTAGTGGACAAGGTTTCTGTATAGGAAGGTTTACTTCAGAGTTCTTCACAAAGAGGAGATGGCTTTTGGTGAAGAAAGAAGTTGCAATTTTCAGTTTTCTGAATTCTGGAATTTTTGGCTTGAAAATCTGATTGAAAGAATTGGTAAAAAGCCTAAGGAATAACTTCCCTATTTATAGATGTAGACTAGGGTAAGTTGGGGAAGTTATGACACCAATTCAGAGGATTTAAACGTTGTAAAACGTTGTCAATTGGATCAGATAAGAATAACTGTCCAACAGTCAGAAACTGGCTATAGTCGACTAGGATACTGGATTAGTCGACTAGGCTAGGCAAAAGTTCACTTATTAGTCGACTAGGTATGACTATTAGTCGACTAGGAAAGTTACTGTTAGAAACACAGGTTTCTGGAAAACTGAAATTAGTCGACTGTAACTAACTTGTAGTCGACTTATAAACTGGATTAGTCGACTGGATAATAATGGTAGTCGACTAATAGAACAAACAGAAAGTTGGTCTGTTTCAGAACACAGTATTAGTCGACTGGGACTTTGGGTTAGTCGACTAGAGTATCTGTTAGTCGACTAGGTATAGAGGGCAAGTCGACTAATTGATATTCAGAAGTCCAAACAGAGAGTTGAGGGTTTTTGTTCTAAGTGGACTAGTCGACTAGGGCTATATGGCAAGTCGACTACATTGGGGTAGTCGACTAGGTAAATGGGATAAGTCGACTTGGAAAGGTTAAGTTTGTGTGTAAGTTATCAAGGCTATTACATATCATTCTAACTTTACACAACAACTTCCACAAACATCCATAAGCTTCAGTAATCACCATCTGAGGTAGAGCAATCATCATGTAGTGATCGTGTTCGTCCATCATCAAAATCTTGTAAGTGGAGAGGCTTCAATCATCTTGAACTTATCAGGTTCCAACAAAACCCAATCACATATAGATTTATTTGTGGACCATAAGTTGTACAAGTATAAATCCTAGTGTTGACAAATACTAACATTTAAACTAATATTCAATACAATGAAGCATCAAAATTTTGAAAAATTGAATCATGTGTAAATCTCAACAACTATTTGAAGAATAAATAACTAGTATAAATTGTTATTGAAAAGCTAGTTAAAGATCCTTCAAATACATCAAATCAAATGTTTTTCATGAATAATACTAAATACATAAAAGTTCAAGCACTCATATATCATAAAGCTCCAAATTATATATTTTCTTAAAGATTGAGTGTTCAAAGGTTATGTAAATAGTATCTACATGAAAATAGTCATTGAAGCTCAACTCAATTATGACTAACAAATTTTTATTGAACAATCACATAAAAAATCATTTTTCAAAAAAAATAACAATCTTCATGGTATATGTATGATTTATCCAAATCTAACAATATGCATACATATCCCAAATACAATAGAGTCTATTAACAATGTTTGCATGAAGGCAAGAGACTCACGGGTATACATGTATATTTATTAAATTTGAATTAAACATATATATACATGAAGTAAATCACTAAAAAATTGGCAAAACATGTATAAAGGAGAATCATCAAAACAAGATTATACACATGCATAGAGTGGATACAAGCGAGCATGAAATTCAAATGTATATGAATCAATTGTAATTCACTATGTGTACATGTATAAATGCAAGTTTGACAAATTCTACACCTAAGCATGTAAATACCACATGAAGCACAAATCAAATAAAATCATGAACATGCTATGAATATGATAAAAGTAAAAGCATGTACATAAATAAAATAGGAGTTTAGAAATTGTTACCAACTTCCAAAGCTCCAAGCTTGGTGGTCCTTCCACCAAAATTCCTTGATAGCAATGCATCCAAATGTTTGTCCATCATGTCCATTGCATTCGCTACCAAGGCACCAATCCTCTCACGTTGTGTGAGAGCCCTCACCTACATCAAAATCAAAGGGTGGGGGTTTTGGTACCCATGTTTTCTTGGGTCCTTTGGGGTTAGCATTGTTATAAGGAACCCAAATTTTATTGTACTTAGCAAAATATAAATGTGGTTTCTTATTAAAACAATATTTTGCTAGATGGCCTTTGCGGCCACAATGTGTACAAATGTACACCTTAGTATGATGCTTATGAGTGTGATAGTGATCGTGATGTGCATCATAAGCATGAGCATGATGTGTATGTGCATGAACATGTGGAGTTTGTTTCTTTGAAAACATTGACTCCAATCTAGAATGGTTGAATGCACATGTGCTCAAATTAGAGCTCAAATTATTTATCTTATTTTTCAAAGTATTAATCTCACTAGTGGAGGCATGAAGAGCATGGTGAGATATATGATCAATTTTCTTTTTCTTTTTACAAACATCTTCTTTTTCTTTTTCACAAATCTTTCTTTTTAAAGATTTATTTTCTTGCAAAATACTTTCCTTTTGTTGTTCCACCATAGCAATATCCTTTTTCAAAATAGTGTTTCCTTCACAAAGATCATTCAATTTAGAAAATAAGGAAACATTTTCATTTTTCAAATCATTATTTTCTTTTTCTAAACATGCAAGTTTATTTCTAATAGCATCATTCTCTACATGCATGCAATCAACTTTCTTTTTCAAATTATTGTTATCTTTTTCTAAGCATGCAATGTTACTTCTAAAAGTATCTTGTTCTACATGCATGCAAGCAATGTCCTTTTTCAAATTCTTATTATCTTTCTTAAGCATGTCATATTTAGCAAGCAATAATTGGCATAAAGAATTTAGCTCATCATATGACATACAATCATCATCCTCGGACTCGGAATTTACCTCAAGGGGGTTATCCCCTTGGACCATGTAGCACTTGTTGGAGGTGTCGCTTCCAACATCCGAATCACTCCCCGCATAGTATTGTTCATTTTCGCCAAGGGAGATGAGGGTGTTCCAAACTACAAAAGCCATATCAAGATTAGCAACCCTAGATAAATAAACATCATTTAGGGTACTCTTTAAAGCATTAAGGGCTTTTGCATTAGCCTCAAGGTTCTTACCATTTAAACAATAAGCATTATTAGTTGTGGCAAGATATACATTATAACCTAGGGCTTTGAGGAATAATGACATCTTAACTTTCCAAATGTGGATGTTAAGAATATCAAAGGTGGGTGGTGACATGAAGTCCATGGTGAGGTGTGTGTGTACAAAAATATTGTGATTAGCCTAAAATGAGGATCTTTAACTCTTAGGTTGTTAGACCCAATATCAAGAGCACTAGCTCTGATACCAATTGTAAAGTCACCTAGAGGGGGGGTGAATAGGTGATGGCTAATCTAATGGTCACTTATGAACAAATAATGCGGAATTAAAACTAAGATGACCAAATAAAGTTTATTTTAATTAAACACTTATGTATAACTCAAGAGTGTTGCCGAATTCCCCTTGCGAGGCTCTGGACAAGCTCCTCTAGATTCCCCTTGAATGGGTTGAGGTGCCGCGTTGGCTCTCTTGGTTGAATACTAGTGTTAACAACAATCCCAAGCAAGTATTATAATTTTGAGCACAAGGGAATATATCATGCATATAAAGTAACAACAAGACAAGTAATGCAAGATATAAAATGAGACAAAGAGAGAGAGAGGGAAGAGTAAGCAATCGCAAACACAAAGGGTTGTTTCGAGGTTCGAGCACACTTGCTCTACATCCCCGCCTTCGACACACGAAGGGTTTCCACTATGCAAGATCCCACCGGATCTCTCCTCGGTGCCGTATACCTACAAACCCTCGGACTCCCAAGTCCCTTACACATGCAAGCCCCCTAAGCTTGCCGAGGCCGCACCTCGCACCACAAGTTCGCACCCGAACTCAATCACCAACAACGAGCACACTTGCCCGCTTTCACAAAGAACAAAGAAAAGATCTCTTTGATGATCACAACACTTGATCACCTAAAGAGCACTCTCACTACAACACACCTATAGGATGATAGACAATGACTTGCTCAAGTGTGTGGTGAGAAAAAGAAGGAAAGAAAGCTTTGGTAGAAAACTCAAGAATCACTTTTACACTCTCAATAAAAACTCTTCCTTTTGATTGGAAGTATTTGCACTTAAATTTTGTGGAGAAACTCTTCTAAAAGTATCAGAAAAACTGCTCAAAGAAGTTCCAAAATCTTAACCTCAAAACAGTTGACAAAACCCCTTTAAATAGGCTGCCCAGAAAAAGAGCCGTTGGGGCTGTGTCAGTGCTGTCGGTCGACCGCCGGTCGACCGGCCAACGGTCATTTTTCTGACCGTTGCAGCCACCGGTCGACCGGCTCGGTCGACCGCCAACCTGAAATGAACTGTCGGTCGACCTATCGGTCGACTGGACATTTCCAGAGAGCAAACTCTCTTGGCCGGTCGACCGACCCGGTCGACTGGACATTTCCAGAGAGCAGACTCTCCTGGTCGGTCGACCGACCCGGTCGACCGGCCACTGTGCTAACAGCGTGCACAGGACTGTGCACATCGGTCGACCGGACCGGTCGACCGGTTTGGCCTGTCAGCCAGTTTCCAGGTCAGAAAATAGGATTTAAAATCTTTTATAAAAATCCTAAAAATACATAGAAATGCTACAAAAATAGTTTTACCAATATACTTGAAAGAACAAACATGCTTGCACAAAATCAAGGCATGTTATGATGTTTTGGTCTATTTTTGTAACTTGGAAATATTAGCTCAATATAAATACTGTTTTTCCAAAAACATGTTTTTCTAAAACTTGTTTTTCTAAATCTTTTCCAAAACAAAAACAAGATATTTGAGTTCATTTTAAAGCATAGTGTGTATGGATATGATCCACTACACAATCATAAGGTAATATCTATGTTTTTGATATCTAGCAAATAACTTGGTTTTGGTTTAAAGAATATTCATGATAGAAATACCAAACACCAACAAATATTTTGTCACAAAGAAAAATCTTTTTCTAAAATAAAAAATCTTTTATGAAAGCAATGAAATCAAGAGTTCTATCAAGAGTGTGTGTGTGATATAACTTGAGCAATCCACCAACTATCTATCCTTTACATTTTTACTAAAAACAAAAATACAAATCTTATACCTAGACTCAAGTCTTCATCTTCTTGAAGCTTCTCATCTTCTTGACTTGGTCCAAGCTTGATCCAAAGCTCCTTGGATCACATCATGCAAGCTCCAAATCTTGACATTTTATCCTTTGTTGAGCTATGCACCTACTAAGATCTTGATCATATAATCTGTCACTAATTAAACACAAGATCATTAGTAAATATAACTTCATGAGTTGATCATCATCAAAACTAGGGTGATAGGCTTTGGGCCAACATGCTGCATTCGTGTTCTCCTGATATGATTGGGGCTGATATAAGGGACACTCCTCAAAAACATGGTTAAGGTCATGACAGTAGGTGCAACCCGGTTTGATCACAGGTGATGGGTTGACCTGATTGACAATAGAATTTCGCTTTGACTTAAGCAGTTCTATCCTCTTCATTAATTGTGTGATCTTGGCTTCTGCAGCTATAGAGGATTCTATGGAGTGCATACCAGTTCTGGAAGTGGTGGGAGTAGGTTTATCAGGGCATGACTCCCACTGAATGGTTTTCTCAGCTAGGGTTTCAAAGAGATCCCACCCCTGATGCTCATCTTTCTTCAAAAATTCCCCTTGGCACATGGATTCAAGGAGTGTTTTCGTTTGGTAATCTAGACTGTCATAGATAATTTGGCACAGACGCCATTTCTCTATGTTATGATGAGGACATAGGGCTAGAAGGTCTTGAAACGCTCAAAATATTTCCAGAATGGTTCGTGTGATTCCTGCTTGAATTGCATGATATTCTTTCGCATAAGGGCTGTTTTGTGGATGGGATAGAATTTCTTAAGAAAGACTTTAACAAAATCATCCCAAGAAGATATGGAACTGACGGGAAGATTGTAAAGCCATTTCTTAGCTAAATCCTTCAGTGCAAACGGTATAAACCTTAACCTAACAGCATCCTCGGTCAGTTGGGAAATTCTCATCATTAAACATACTTCTTCAAACTCTCGAATGAAGAGGTACACGTCCTCAGACTCTAGACCATGAAATCGGGGAAGTGTATTAATGAATTGCGGTTTCAGCTCGAAATGATTTCCATTTGGTTCAGGGAGAAGAATGCACGAAGGAAGGGAGGTGCGAATCGGATAGAATCAATCTTGAAGTGAAACGTTGTTTTCAATTGTGTCAAGTGGTTGTGTAAGTGCAAGTGTAGAAAGTCTAACAAGTCTTTGCAGAATCTGGATTACGGAACCACTCTTGCATATACAGTCACAAACAACGTGCACCGATCACACCAGCGAAAAGAAAAAATGAAAATAACAAACAATAAAAGAAAAATCAATCCAAGCTATCTAGGATTCCTGGACATAGACGACTCCTAACTGATTAGACCGTCCACGGGAGGTTTAGTGTAGACTTTGACCACAAGCTAATCAGCCAGGTCAGGGCAAGGTTGTTGGGAGGTTTTCCGTCAGAGACGTTCCTTAATTAAATAACCACTAACCTTCGGGCTTTCGGCCCTCAATCCCTTTCCTAGACACTGATTTTGCAAAAGTCAATTTCCAACACTTTTTCCCCTTAGGATAATCTCCTAAGTGAGTCCGGATGTCCCTAGGGCCAACGTCTATCAGATTTTATTTAAAGCTTGGGATTGTGAGTGCTGGGATGGTGGTTTTTGGGCTAAGGAAAGGGTGATGAAACCCCCACCTTATCTTATTTAAGGGTGGTGCCCTTAAAATCGATTTTGTGCAAGTGTACGATATAAACAAACAAGGTTCACTCAAAGCGATATAAATCAACCAAGAAGTGAGTCCTAGTCAAAATGCAATGCACACGTACCTTGCTCCAGCACTCTTCAACAGTAAAAGTAAATGAATTGAAAAGACACGTGCCTAGAAAATGTAAATGTCTAATCAATTTTTAACTTTGCAACAAATTTTTTACTGTTGATTATTAGCAGGAATATGGTGAAGCATACAAGAAATTAAGTACTGCCAGAGCAAGCAACCCTGCAAAAACTGGTGAGTAGTTCACTCTTCCTTGCCGCGGATCCGCGACCAGAGCCATGGAATCGCGGCAATTCAGAGGGCTACTGGTCTCTACTTTCAAGAGCAGAGGCCCAGAGCCACTTATGTGTCACTGCAATGCAAAGTTTCCTGTTTCTTCACCTGTAACCTGCAACAGAGAAGAAAATGCGTTTAGTTCTTCACTTTAAATCAAAAACTGTTGCTCTCCCCGGCAACGGCGCCAAAAATTTGATTAGGAAAAGGAATTGTAGTATAGTGGAGTATTAATTGCACAGGATATATTCAATGAAAGATAGAAGGTTTAGAAACAACCTTAGGTGCTTTGATCACTCCACAATGTATTCAATATGTTCAATGTACCCTTTCCAAATCTCCGTGTAGCATAGGGCTATACGAGTCGATTCTCAGGGAGAGCTTGCGATGGAAGCTTTACGGTTCGTTGTGAAGTTAGAAAACGAAAGTTCTTCTCTGTCTTAAAAGAATGTAAAAAACATGGAAAAGGAAGTAAAAGAATTGGTGGATTTGTGCATTGTAGGCTGTCTAAAAATGTCCAACAGATAGCCACTTGGAAGCAGAGTCTCAGGCTCTAGACGCGAGGGATCGACGCCCGCGTCTCAGCACTAAGACGCGTTGGCTCTACACCCGCAGAGTCTCAGGCTCTAGACGCGAGGGATCGACGCCCGCGTCTCAGCACTAAGACGTGTTGGCTCTACACCCGCGTCTCAGTATCAAGACGCGTTGGCTCGATACCCGCGTCTCAGCATCAAGGCGCGTTGGCTCGACACCCGCGTCTCAGCATCAAGGCGCGTTGACTCGACGCCCGCGTCTCAGCAACAAGGCGCGTGGGTCTAAACCCGCGCTTCAGTTGCAACTACCCGAATTATGGGGCCAGTCACCGCACATATAGCGGGAGATGGCCCTCATTCGGGAGCGTTTTCAGGGGGCACGTTCACCCCCTGAGACCCCTATAAATAGCCCCATTTGCATCAACAAAAGGGCATGCATGCATAGTCGGATCGAATTCAAGAGAGGGATAAGCATCAAGATCGAAGAGAGATCACAGAGAGAGAAGCCCGACTTCAACAGAGAAAGAGAGAAGACTCTTCAGCGAGCTTACTGAGTACTAGCCGCTCTTTGCCTACCTCCTCTTTGAGAGTTTTGGTAGACGGAGCTGAGTTACTCCCTCTACCGACCGAAGAGAAGGTCCCTGACGGTCCAGGACGGTCATCGAGTCAACGGAGAACAAGATTCACTCTCCACCGCCACACGAAGAACCCAGCATTAAACAAAGGGAAGATTCAAGTGTCCTCCCTCCCTTGTAACTGGAAGGAAAAGTCTTGTTGTAATCTTTTCATCTGATTCAAAGAAATCTTTACAGCAATTCCCTCTTTCTTTTTCCGGCCCCTACAAGAGATGGCGACCCCGCTGGGGACTACATTCGTGACCGACGAACACATCGTGGCGCACGATGACGTTCTCTGTAAGGGGAAAATGCTCGAATCGCTCGTCGTCGAGTTCGACCAGGCGAAGTACGAAGAGTATCTCTCTTCTGGCTCCAAGAGCCTAAAGACCCGCGTCTGCCGCAGGGTCTCGACTGGACAGCCCCCCGCAGCCCAATCTAAGGCTCTGTCGGGTACTGCTGCCCACTGTGCCGAGTCCGTCCCACGCGCCAACGCTTCCCCGAAGGCCCGCGTGACCTCGGACACTTTTGCTGCGGTCAACCGCGTCGAGCAGAACACACGCGCCAACGCCTCTCTGAAGGCCCGCGTGGTTCCTGGCACATCTGCTGCTGCGATCAATCGCGTCGCACAGAACGCCCGCGTTCGCGTCTCTCAGGAGACCCGCGTGGCGAACACCCCTGGTTCTACAAACCAGGAAGTCGTTGGCTTCTCTCTTCCTCCACGGCGCAATCGGAATGCCGAGCGTCGACAAAGAAGACGTGCGCGTCAACACTCAGTCGGAACCATTGGTTTTCTGACTGGGGTTGGACGCGGCGTTCAACCGGATGCCTTCTCCGCACCTCGTCCAGTGCGTGAGATCCGCGTTTGGCGACCCAAACGCGAGACTCCTCAAGTTGAGTCTTCTGAAGACCAACTGGTCAAACGCCAAAGCGAAGCTTCTGCGTCTCGTCAAACGCAGGAAGCATGCGCCCATAGGCGTAGGGCCCAGCAGCCCATTCTCTCTCAAGTCTCTCTGCCCCAACGCAGCAGACAGAAACGCGAAAGCCGCGTCTCATATCAACAGAGACGCCAAACGCGCGTAACGCAGCTGCAACGCGACAGCCGCGTTTCTGAAACCTGCGTTCAGACAGCGCAGCACATGACTGCCTCCCGTCTTCAACGTTGCGAGGCTAGTCTATTTAATCCCCCTCCCACGGATTTGAGGGATTATTTGATAAAGAAAAGAAGTGCCAATCAGGCCGCTTCTTCATGCTGCTGTCAACAGCTCATCCAGATGCTCTCTGGATGTCATTGTGGATCAGGCGAGCACCAGTCGTCTTTGGTTAGACAGCTGACCCTGATTCCTCCGTCAGCCAAAAGAAGACGCTCCCACCGAAGGAGAACCTTCTCTGACGTCGAGTACCCGGAGCTTACTGCATATATGACAAGCAGAAGCAAGGGAAAACAGCCGAAGGACAGCTCGGGTAAAGCTGACTCGGAACCGGAAGGAGTGTATCAGCACACTCGTACCCGGACGGGGACCATTCCCCCAATTAACTATAATGCCCTGGCCCGCGGCATTAGGATGGACGACTCTCACTCCGTTGTGATAGAGTCGCAGGATTCGAATTCTTCCGTTGAGAAGGAGATTTCTGCCCACATGGTAGGCGCTTCTGCTGATGAGACGATTAAATCTAGAACAGATGCAGAAGCACCAAATGGATGTACTCTCCTCTCAGCAAAGATCCATTGACGGTCTCAAGCATATGCTCGAGAAATTGCTTGAAGAAAAAGCGAGATCTCCGCCTAGAAGGTCAAGGGGCAGAGGGGGAAGGGGGGAAAGTCCACCCTCCGATCATTCCCATGGGACACGACGATCTAATTCGGATGTGTCCAAGCCTTCGGCGCATGCAGGAAGCGACCCAGACCCGGAAACGGCTCAGGCAGAAAGAATGAGTCTACTGGAGAAACGACTCGAGGCCCTTGCCAGTCGCAAAGACCTCCAAGAAGCTGGAGTGGTCCGGCCCTATCCCGCCGAGTGGGACTTAGTCCCATGCCCTCCTAGGTTCAAGGCTCCAACTCTCCAGACATTCGACGGGAAGGGGTCGCCCAACCAACACATCTACTACTTCAAATCCCAAACCGGGAATGTGGTAGATAACGATGCCATCTTGGCACGACTATTCATTGGCACCCTAAAAGGGTTGGCCTTTGAATGGTTCATGAAGCTCCCGGAAGGTTCCATCAAGAACTGGGGCGACTTGGAGAAGCTGTTTCTAACACGCTTCTTCGAAGATGATTCGGAGGTTACAATGCCTACCCTTTTGGCTACCAAGCAACGAAAAGGAGAGTCCGTTAAGTCTTTCGTAGAAAGATTTCGGAATACGGCACTCCGATGTCCAAGCGGCATGACCCAGGCCACCCTGGTGGAAACATGTCGCCATAATCTCCAAACCTCACTCCTTGCCCAAATAGGAGTTGCTGAAAGCCGCACCTGGAAACAGTTAGTCCAGCAAGGTGAACAGGCCGAGGAGATTGTTGCCCGCGTCAGAGCGGAAGAAGGCAAGCCCAGGCCAGAAAGATCGACGAGGCGTGCGCCAGACACATCCCTCCAAACAAAACGGAAGGATAATTTGGCGACAGAGACCAAGTCTCCCGCCAAACCTCAACCAGGCAGAGCGAGTGGCTCTTCCAGCCAACCCCGCGCCAACAAACAATATTCCTTCAAGGAGGAACACGTCGACTCGCTCTTCAAGTTACTCGACAAGAGCAATCGACTGAAGCTCCCTGAAATTAGGCGCCCGGAAGAAGTCGGCAAGACCGACGATCCCACCTACTGCCTGTATCATAGGATGCTCGGGCACCCTACCAGAAGCTGCTACGTCTTCAAGGACATCCTTCAAGCCCTGATTGACGCGGAGGTATTAAAACTCCGACCAGAGCAGAAGAAGAGGACGGCCAACATGACGTCAATGCTCCACTTTGGGACACGACCCCCGACACCCGTAGGGGTGATCTCTGTCCCGAAAGGAGAACTAAGAGTGGTCAACACAGACCCTCATCAGCAGCAGGAGAAAGGCTTGGTCCCCGTCCCTACACCTCAAGGGGAAATCATGTGGGTCCACCCTGACCTCGTCGACGAACAACAGTGGACTACTGTGACGAACAGAAAGTCCAAGGGCAAGGGAAAGGCTTCATCTTGCCATGTGATATGCGCTTCCTCTCGAGAAGCGGAGACTGGTGTTCCCTCGCTGACCGACTCGGAAGAGGAGACAATAGTCCTGGCTGTAGAGCCCAACCAACCAACAGTGGGAACCCGTTCAGGGCAGTCGTACTTGAAGCAGTACAGCGAAATGGCAGTGGTCCCTCCACAACCGGGTTTGGAGACGACCAAGCCCTCCACAAAACCTCCTGTGGAGAAACCGAAAGAGACTCGGTTTTCTCGAGCTCTTTCGAAGGGTGCAACGGAAGGATCCTCGACACCTTACAGCTTTGATGTCTTGGCTCAATTAGCCAACATCCCGGCCCGCATTACCTTGTATGAGCTCCTGAGGCTATCAAAGTCAACCAGAGAGGCTCTACAAGAAGCTTTGGCAAATGCTGAGGTCTTCATGACCCGTGTGCCAAGGGCGGAAGAGGTAGAGGATTGCCTCCACACCTCCCCCAGTGCTCCCTGCATCACCTTCACAACAGATGATATGCAGGTTAAAGGGAAGCATGACCGACCCCTATACTTTACAGGATATATTGGGTCATCCGAGGTAAACCGTATCCAGGTGGATCCAGGGTCCGCGCTGAGCATCATACCTCGCCGAGTCATGCAATTTCTGGGCATTCCTACCCATCGTCTGAGCCCTACCCAGACGACTATCTACGGGTTCAATGCCAACAGCTCCCGCCCGATGGGGAAGATCAAGCTCAAATGCCAGATCGGGAGCCTCAAGTCGGAAGTGACATGCTACGTCATTGACGCTGACACCTCCTACAACCTGTTGCTGGGACGACCATGGATTCACCGCAATTCCATCGTTCCCTCCACTCTCCACCAAGTCATGAAATACATTGACGAGTATGGACAGGTTCGAACGTTGATTGCCGAAAGGCATCCGTTCAAAGGGGTCGAAAATTATTTCACGGACTCCCTCCTATACGAGGAGGTCAACGAAACCCCACAACCAGAGGAGCCAGACTCTGGTAATGAAGCTGACATTGAGCCTGAGAAGGAAGAGTGCCTGTGGGAGTTGGAACCAGTTGTAAAGAGCACTAATAAGCTCGATGTTG
The DNA here is from genome assembly GCA_038442645.1 of Agave tequilana. NCBI lineage: Eukaryota > Viridiplantae > Streptophyta > Magnoliopsida > Asparagales > Asparagaceae > Agave > Agave tequilana. The sequence goes on from JAVJIF010000049.1 coordinate 94,484, forward strand.
ATAATACCACCGACGATACAGGCGGTTGGTATATTAATGAAAATTTAGATTTTGCGTATTTTCCTGCGTGTGAGTCTGATTCAATACCATCGGATACCAGTACCGACGTGGACGAGGATGTCTGGTCGGCAATGGATGCTTTGACATCATTGCATGTACCAATAAAATCATCCTTTGGGACGTACCAGGATAATGGCGACGCACAAAAGTCGGTATTCATGGTCCCAGCCAAACGGAAAGGCCAAAGACCGATCCTTTTTGGGCGAATTTCGTCTGAACCAACGCCCCATGAAGAATCAGAAGGCGAAGAGGAGCCCCCGCAGTTCAACCACTATGAACCAAAAGTGCTCAGGATGATGAAGTGCATGGGGTATGATCTAACCAACAGGCCCGGGTTGAACTTCGGCAAAGGAAGGAGAACACTGCTTCGATCTTTTGTGCCAAAAGGGAAGGCCCCTGATTACTATCATCAGACACGCCGGGGGTTGGGCTATGTATCAACTCCGGTCCCGTCAGCCTCTGATTCTGAAGAACCATCAGGCCACGATCATTCATCAGGCACATCATCGTGGGAATCAGATGTCAGTGTCGGCAACATCTTCAAAGAACTTTCAGTAAACATGGTTTCAACCAGCCATCTGGAGGATGAAGATGAAGAAATGATCCAATCGGATACCGATCCTTGGATCAAACATTTGAATGCTCTTTGGGATATTCGCTTTGAACAGCGCGAACCTCCCACGGAAGATAAGGTTGTTCAGATCAACCTGGGAGATGAGGCTAATCCTAAACCCATCTTCATAAGTGACGGCCTGTCACCTTCAAAGAAGAAAGATCTAATATCTCTTGTACAAGAGTATATAGACGTCTTCGCCTGGAATTACGAGGACATGCCTGGACTTGATCCTCAAGTGGCTATGCACCGCCTCAACATTAATCCGGATGTGAAACCTGTCAAACAACAGCAGCGACGGTTCCGTCCAGAAATAATGGAGGCAATCCAATCAGAAGTCAGGAAGCTTATTGACTCCGGCTTCATCAGGGAGGAGCAACACCCCGACTGGGTAGCCAATATTGTCCCCGTTGCTAAGAAGAACGGGAAGATCCGGATCTGCATCGACTTCCGTGATCTAAACGAGGCCTGCCCCAAGGACGAATTCCCATTGCCAATCACAGATGTCATGATTGACAACACATGCGGGTTCGAGCGAATGTCCTTTATGGACGAATTCTCGGGATACAATCAAATCAAGATGTACCCCGACGACGAAAAGCACACCTCCTTCAGGACACCTCTAGGAGTATACTGCTACACTGTCATGCCCTTCGGTCTGAAGAATGCAGGGGCAACATACCAGCGGGCCATGAATGCCATTTTCCATCGGCAGATACGCAAAACGGTGGAATGCTATGTCGATGACATTGCGGTGAAAAGCCGCACAAAAGGCGATCACATAGCGGACCTAAAAGCGGTCTTTGACATCATGCGGGCTCATCAATTGAAGATGAATCCCACCAAGTCCTTCCTGGGGGTAGCCAGCGGGAAATTCCTGGGGTTCGTTGTAACCTCTACCGGAATCCACTTGGATCCGGAGAAGGTTCGCGCCATTCAGGAAATGCAACCCCCAAGAAGCCTCAAGGAGCTCAGAGGATTGCAGGGACGATTGGCATATATCCGCAGATTCATCTCAAATCTCTCCGGGAGATGCCAACCCTTCGCCAAGCTGATGAAGAAGGGTGTTTCGTTCATTTGGGACGACGCTTGCCAGCAAGCATTTGAGGAGATCAAACGATACCTCACCCTACCACCAGTCCTTGCAGCTCCGGTATCCGGAAAGCCTTTCCTGGTGTACGTCCGGTCAATGGATCATTCTTTAGGAGCTTTGCTAGCTCAGAATGATGACCAAGGGCGAGAACAAGCAATCTACTATCTAAGTAGAACAATGATCGGGGCCGAACATCGGTACAACCCGATCGAGAAGGAATGTTTGGCATTGGTGTTCGCTATTCAGAAAATGCGACACTACCTGGTAGGCCAAACTATAAATGTCATATCAAAAGTCAACCCTCTGAGGTTACTCATGACAAAGCCTTCATCATTGAATGGCCGGCTGGCGAAATGGGCTATATTGCTCTCCCAATATGAGATGCACTTCCTGCCACAGAAAGCCATTAAAGGACAGGCGGTGGCGGATTTCTTAGCCGAACACCCAGATCCGAGGGCAGCCAAACTTTATGAGGATCTCCCAGATGAGGTCGTGGAAGTCTACCTAACTCAGACATCATTTGAAGGACAAGTATGGCAACTTTTCTTCGATGGTGCATCAAGGGCAAGCCCAAAGGGACACACAGTAGCGGGGGTAGGAGTAGTACTCGTCTCCCCACAAAGTTACGTAATCCCCCGGGCTATCTCGTTAACCGAGCCCTGTTCCAACAATGTAGCGGAATACAACGCTCTTCTGATTGGGATGCAATTCGCCGATGAGATTGGCGTTAAAAATCTCGAGGCGTACGGTGACTCTAAACTCATCGTCAGCCAAGTTCGCGGAGAATATGAGGTCAGACATGAAGATCTAGTACCTTACTACAACGCGACAATCCACATGGCTGAGAAGTTCTCAAACTTCTATATTGACCATGTGCCGCGAAGCCGAAATGCGCATGCAGATGCACTCGCATCCCTCGCCGCTTCCCTAGCTCTCCCAGCTGGAGCAATGGAGAAAGTATTCGTCTATAGCCACGACCTATACTGTCCAAAAATTTCCCCCGGAGACTACCCAGGGTCGACAGGAGATCATCGCGGTAAAGAAACACTTGAAGTGTCAACCGCTCCAGAGCTTAAAGACTGGCGATTTCCCTACATTGATTTTGTCTTATACGGCATCCTGCCTGAGGACACCAAGGAGGCGGCCGCCATTCGGAGGAAAGCCCCAAATTCTACTATAATGCGATCACGCGAACATTGTATCGCCGATCGCATGACGGGATCCTGCTCCGGTGCCTCTCATTAAAAGAAGCCCGCGAAGTGTTGAAAGAAGCCCATGATGGTATTTGTGGAGCTCATCAACCTGGCCCAAAGCTGGCACATCGACTCCAAAGATTGGGTTACTATTGGCCCAAGATGATTGTCGACGCCATCTCCCTCGCCAAGAGATGTCACGCCTGTCAAATACATGGCGACTTCATCCATCAAGCACCAGGATACCTCCACTCTACGGCCTCTACTTGGCTGTTTGAAATGTGGGGAATGGACGTGGTTGGCCCTATCAGCCCACCATCATCGAAGGGACATCGGTTCATTCTGGCGATAACCGATTACTTCTCCAAGTGGGCCGAAGCTGTTCCTCTAAAGGAGGTAAAATCGTCTAACGTGATCAAGTTCGTGAAACATCACGTTATCTACCGCTTCGGTGTGCCTCGGCGGATTGTCCATGACAATGGACCCCAGTTCATCAGCCAGGCTTTCCAGAGATTCTGCGCTAAGTTCAGAATCCAGAGTGTGTCATCCACGGCATACTATCCTGCCGCTAACGGCCTTGCAGAAGCTTTCAACAAGACTATTGGTAAGCTTCTTAAGAAATTCGTCTCGAAAAGTCAACGAGATTGGGACGATAAGTTGGGTGAATGCTTATGGGCCTATCGCACAACTGTGCGAACCCCAACTAAAGCCACGCCATTTTCCTTGGTGTACGGATGCGAAGCCGTTCTTCCACTGGAAATTCAAATTCCATCTCTACGCGTCGCCTTGACAGCCGAGATGACAACAGAGAAGAAGCATCGACAGCGACTCCAAGAACTGGAAGCCTTAGACGACAAACGTCTGCAGGCCCAGCAGCAAATCGAGCTTTACCAAGCTCGCATCACCAGAGCCTTCAACAAGAAAGTCAAAGCGCGAACTTTCAAGAAAGGCGACCTTGTCTTAGCCGTCCGAAGACCCATGGTCATGACGCACAAGACGAAAGGAAAATTCCAACCCAAATGGGAAGGACCATTTGTAGTAGAGTCGGTCTACTCAAATGGATCGTATCGCCTCATAACCTCTAATGGCGATACACTCATGATGCCAATCAATGGCAAATTCTTGAAGAAATACTATCCCTAGATGGTATTCTTCCGCCGATCAAGTTAAAATTACACCTCTGATCAAACATCCAACGCCTTCGACGGCTAAGGATAGAGGGAAATGTTGGCTTTTAAGCCCAACATAAACCCTCGACAAACTCATCATGCTGAGGGGAATAGCATGGCTAGCCCAACTCAAACGGTAGTTGGTAAAGGCACCTCAAATCCGTTGATAGCTGAGGGTTTGCTAAAAATCCTGCCGATCAAGTTAAAAGTACACCTCTGATCAAAAACATCCGACGCCTTCGACGGCTAAGGATAGAGGAAAATGTTGGCTTCTAAGCCCAACATAAGTCTTCGACAACTTATCATGCTAAGGGGAATAGCATGGCTAGCCCAACTCAAACGGTAGTTGGTAAAGGCACCTCAAATCCGTTGATAGCTGAGGGTTTGCTAAAAATCCTAAGTGGACTTGCTTCCACTCCTCCCTCCAAAAATCCCTTACCAATTCTCATCCATAGAATGGTAAGACCACAAAATGCAATCATTACTACGTTAACACTATACCTCTGGTAATGAATACTCCTTGTCGAGTACAAGATCCGCTTGTCACCTCTACATAGAGTAGCAAACTTCAAATTTGCCAAGTTAACACTATACCTCTGGCATTTTAAAATCACTTGTCAATTCTCATCAATAGAATGACAGGTCCTCAAATTGCTCCTATCACGAGCTAAATTCTTGTCACGTTAATATCACACCTCTGACAAACTACTGTTTAAGTTAACGTTACACCTCTAAATAGTACATCCAGTGTCTGTCAAGTTAATATCACACCTCTGACAAACTACTGCTTAAGTTAACATTACACCTCTAAGCAGTACATCGAGTGTCTGTCAAGTTAACATTACACCTCTAACAGCCACCTTTCTTCAGACTTCCATGTCGAAGCTGAAATGGACGATGCCAAGTTAACAATACACTTCTAGCATCCGAGTCATTGCTAAGTTCAACAATACACCTATGGCCATGACCTTTCCTCGACTGACTCCCTTGTCCAAGCCGAGATGACTAATGCCAAGTTCAACACTACACCTCTAGCATTATCCTTACTGTTAAGTTGAATATCACACCTATGACAGTGACACCCTCAGTTTTCCCAAATAAAGCTGAAATGTTGATGAGTTAAGTTAACATTACACCTCTAACTCACGTCCTTGTCAAGTTAACATTACACCTCTGGCAAGACTACTTCTAAACCGTTAAGTTAATATCACACCTCTAACGGTAAGGATTTCCCTAGATTCCCCGTGAGTCTAGTCTCATTTGATATTCTCCCCAACAGAATATCAAACTCATTTTGGAGGCATTATTGGTTAATATTACACCTATAAACAATGTTTCCACCAAAATCCCCAGCTGATCTTAAATCAAGTTGAGCACAAATCCTTGATAAAAGTCTATCTTTCCTGGGGTACGAACTCCATCTGTCACTTTCCTTCACAAAGTGGCAGGTCCACCAAAAATCATCTCTGTCAAGTTAATATTACACCTCTGACAGTATCATGAAAGTTCCTGAAACAGGATCTTTCCTCATAACTTTTGACTTATTAAGTTTATGATCATAATTTCGATAAGGTCAAAAGATTCCTTGCTTCTACATGTCCAACTGAAGACGAAAAATTCAAGACAATGAAAGAAGCAGAAAGAAAAGTGTCACTTTTATTTATTGACATCCAAATACATGAAAGTGATACAAAACGCTCTCTTATACAATAAGATTGAGTGTTACAATTAAGGAGTACAAAGAAGTCCCTCTCTCTCTCAGAGGCCGTACTCACTCCTTGAAGCCGCATCTATCCCAGGTGTATGATGTCTGTGAAGTTGCCCAATGGTGAAAATAATTGGAGCTGACTGCGCCATGGCGATGGCACAAAAGTCGAAAGCACCCTAGCTGACTAAAGCTAAGGGCAATGGCGTTCTGGGGGTCCGGTGGCAGCAAGAAGTCCTGCAACCCTTCATTTCATCACCATCCCTTTCCCCAGCACCCAAAGGACATTGACTGTCCTTGATGTCACTTCTGGGATAGGGAGAAGAAGAGGATCTCTCCGCCACCACAACCGCCGGAACCTCATCGCCGTCATGCATACCCTGACCATCTCTTGCCATCAGGCAGGAGTGGTGCAGGAGACCTGAAGAGACCTTGGCGAGATTTTGGTCCTCGTCAGAGACATAACGTATTCTCTTATTGGTGACGAGGACCATAACGTATTCTCTTATAGGTGAACATCGAACAAGTTCGCCGGCAGGAACATTCTTCCAGGGGGACAGTGGACCGGAGGAAAGACGATCGAGCCTACCTGCAAAGAATAAACAAGAGAGTTAGAAAGCCTGGAACTTAGTACACTTTTTATAAAGAAAACTGAGTAACAGAACGCGGTAGCCATTCAAGACTCCAGACGCGGGAATGACCCGCACAGTCAAACAGACGCGAGCCAAAACTGTGCCACGCGCAGGGTTCAAACGCGGCCTCAGGTTGTGCCCGCGCCTAATACACAAGACGCGAAAAAACCTCAGAACGCCGAAAATTGCCATCTCTCTGTTGGGTGAACAGGAGTTGCAAGATTCAGGTCTGAAACGCGCCAAGGCAATGGCTATGAAACGCAATGAACAAAGTCAGCGTCAAGCACCCGCGTTCAGAGAAGTTCAAGTCACTGGCACAAATTCCAGAAAAGGAATGCACCAGGACTTCATGCTGATGGTTATGCCAAAGTGCAGGCCTGGATGGACATGGACATCATCAGGGTGACATACCAGCAGAGGCCTCTGTCCAGAGTTGGCCTCTCTGCACCCAAACGCGGGCATGCAAGATGATCCGAGAGAGGATTTCTTCTGAAGAGACCAAACAGAGGCGTGATAGCTCTGGGTCATTTCCATCCTCGGAGTCACCTTCGTCCATGGAGACCGAACCCCTATCAAGGAACTCTTTCTGAAGGAGACAAGGCTTCTCAGAGAAAATCAAGGAGAAAATAATCCAAGCTTGGATTGTTGAAAGGGGGCGCACACTATTTATAGGCAGTCCTTAATAACTGTCATTAATGGGGCGTTAATCGGAACCGTCGCGCACGACTGTCAAAAGCCCAATCAAAAACGAACGCGTGGAACGCTGCTTTGGAAACCGTCGAAGGGCGCCGGTCTTTCAACCGTCAGCGTCGGTTCTGCATGCAAGAGCATTAACGCCTAAATCCATTGAGAGGCCGACGCGTGGATAACTGCCTCGGGAATCAACGGATGACCTGGAACACCAATCGACGGTGAAGACTTGACGTTCAAAGATCTCTTAAAATCTTTTAAGTTAGGTTGCATCAAACGCAGATGGGAAAACTGCGTCCCTTCAGCAGATAAACGCAGATGGGAAAATTGCATCCCTTTAGCAGACAAGGCTGCGTCTCCTGCGTCTGCTCGGTCCGCGTCCTTATTGGCAAGATAGATTCGCGAGCCGCGTTCCACCCGGTGATCGACGCCGCGTCTCATGACCGCGTCTCACCCTATTATTGACGCTGCGTCTCATCAGAAAGACTTAGTAAAATCTAAGTTCCTATGGACTGACGCCGCGTCTCATTCCTGTGGACAGATGACCGCGTCTCACTCTGTGGATCAACGCTGCGTCTCATCAAAAGGACTTAGCGAAATCTAAGTCCCTATGAAATGATGACCGCGTTTCACCCTGTGATCGACGCCGCATCTCGTTCCCATGGACTGACGACCGCGTCTCACTCTATGGACCAATGCCGCGTCTCATCAAGGAGACTTAGAGTCGACACCGCGTCTCATGGGAAGAACTTGGTCTTACCTAAGTTCAGTATTCACAACCAGTGATCAAGAAGTTGGGCTCATCCACAGCTGAACAAAGAAGGTGGAACAAAAAACGTCAAATACTTTTATTTATCAAAAGAAAATGATAAAAGTGGATACAAGCACTCTTGGCAAACAGAGTGTCCTCTAAAAAAAAAAGAGGGGGGAAAAGAAAGCTAAATGTCCTGGTTCGCCCGAGAACGGATTTGTTCCCGAAGGCGATGAATTTCATGTTGGCGCGCCCTTTCAGCTTCCATCATGGCTTGGACCCGCAGCTCCTCTTCAGATGAAAAATTTCTTGCAGCCAGCTGCGCTCGCAGAGATTCCACCCTCGAGGAATGTAGAGACAGATTCTCTTCAGCTCGCATCTTAGCAGCTTGTTGTTCCTCAAGCTCCCCTTTGATGGTAACGAGCTTCTTCTCATTGAACGCAAGCACAGCCTCCGCCTTGGCAATGGTGTCCCGAGCCTTGGCAATGGTGTCCCGGGCACTGGTGATGACTTGCTCAGTGCTCTGCATGATAACCTCGGATTCCCTTGAATCGACAGCTAGTATCTGGCATTCAGCCTGGGAATATTCGAGGCTGCGGATCTCTGCAGCAATTTGTACCTCCACCTCCTGTCGCTCCCGTTCTTGAGCAGCTAGAAGCCTAGTCAAGGTGGCCTGGGCTGCACTAAAAGGGCCAGTATTTTCCAGAGACTCCAGCTCGTGCAGGTCATCCCCCAGTTGCTCCACCACCCGCAGACATGCCTTGGCAAGCGAGGGCCCTCCCGTTAATTCAACGTTCACGGCCATGTTTTCGAGCAGCTTCTGGGCGAATTTGAAGGAGCTGCTTCCACGAAAGATAAGATCAATACATGATCCCATCGCCGTAAAGAACTGTTGCACCATCTGACGTGCCAGTTCCCCCATGTCTTCACCACCTGGGAAGCAACCCGACCCCTTCTCTATCACGGGATAAGGGACATAAGGCGGATCCTCTCGCACAAGAGTCGTGCTGGCTGTCGATATGGTAAGAGCAAGACTGGCTACTGGCGCTTCCGGAGGCGTTATCTCTGCAGGAACCTCCACAGCTAATGATGGAGCAGCAAGGGCGATCACCTCAGAAACCTCAGCCGAGACCTGAGCTGTGTGGCCTTCTGGAAGAGTACCGACCATCGGACTCTCCACCTGAGCCCCCTCAGTCCTTTCTGCAGGTTATCGCGACGTCAGCCACAATGGTAGAAAAGCATAACATTTAGAAAGCATTAGAGCTGCCTTACCAGATTGAAGGTCCAGAGGTGCCGAAACCTGCGGAGTGGAAGTCTCTTCGGTTTCAGCGGTAGCCTCCTCGCCCGGCAGAGTGAGAGCCTCCCCACTGGTTGCTTCCCCTCCCGGCAAAATAGAAGGCTTCCCGGTTGCAACAGTGGCCCCCTCTGAGGTGATCTTGGCAACTGAAGCTTCAATCCCCTCGGGCTCGGTCCCCTCGGCATACGAGGAAGTGGTAGCTTCGGCTTCCTTGGCTGTCCCTGCAACATAAAAGAAGAAGGTAAGAACATCATCTTCAAAATGAAAAGAGAAGTCAGGTGAAAGTACCTTCAGCAGGAGCAACAGCTGCCAGTAGTGATGGCACCGTCGACGGCTCACCCCCATACATCTCCTCCTCCGTGATGTGGAAGAATTTGCTCTGATCAGGAGGAGCGGGTTCATCGCTGTAGTCGACCTCGTCTTCAAAATCGCTTTCCCCCGATAATGAAGAAGACGACAACTCAGTGCGAGGAAGCTCCACAATTGGAGCCTTGCCTCCAATCACCCCAGTAGTAGGACTAGGATCGACTGCCCTAGCACTGGAAATGAAGACGCTAGGAGACCCCGACTGTTGTGCCTCGTCTCCTCCTTCACGAACAGAAGAAGGCTCGGGCTGAGCTGAGATCCCCGGGATCTCAACATCATCTACGCCCATTATGTCGACCTCCGGTGACTCGGCATCCTCAGCAACAATGGGCGATTTGACGAATTCCCCTTCCTCCACGGTCTCGCGGTGCGACCTAGCGGCACGGACCAAGCTGGGGGAATCTTCATCTTCTGGCGGTTCCTCAACTCTAACAGGGACACCTTCAGGAGGAGCCTCAACTTCAGCAGAGATAGCTCCGGATTGAGAGACTTCAGCCGTTAAGTCCCTCCGAGCCTTCTTTGGGGCTAGTTCAACAATAGGAGTAGAGCATTGATGACGCTTACTCACTAACTGCTTAGACCTCTTTGCCCGCGGCTCCTCCCTCGTTTTTGGCGGCTCCTCCCTCGTTTTTGGTGGTTCCGCCCTCGTCGCTCGTGGCTCTGCTCTTGGTGGTCGTGACTCCACTGCTTGTGGATCCCTCCTAGATCGTCGCCCGACCTCCTTCTGGGCCTTCAGGTACTGTTCTACAAGTTTCGTCGGTTTACCGGACTCTGCCCTGGCCTCGAGACTTGCATTGATGCTCTCGATGCATGAAGACGCCGGAAGAAAGTCTGGTGTCTGGACGGCTTGAGAATACCAAGTACAGAAGCTAAAGCTCATCTGGCACTTGGGCCCCTCGAGAGGTAGACGGAAAGTTGCTCCCGTCCCTCCAGCCACACTATAGTACCAGGCCCGAGCACCCTCGAACAGGTTCCCGTCGAAGGCGAGTTGAGCATTGGGGTTCCCGACGTAGAGCTGGTCATAACCGAACTGCCGAGCGAAGCGATTCGGCATGTACGGCTCAATGGTGCATGACGTCCCCTGTCGGAAAAGCACATACCCGGGCCGAATATTGAGCAACCACCAGAAGGCTCCCGGGGATAACCTCGTGAAATCATCTGGGCCCACGGAATCAACAAGTAGATCCCCGAAGGATGCACCAGGGATCTGGGGGAGGCAACGATTGAGCTGGTAGTTCGCAGGGTCTGAAAGGCGCTTCCGGACGTAATATATGTAAGAATCACACCATCTCGAACCCTCCTATCGCTGTACAAAAGGGACAGAGCTCTCCCTCCAACGTGCCGCCGTCATCAAGGAAGAGCAATGCATCACGTACCAAGCCACAAGGTACGTGTAAGGCAGCTCGACCCGAGGATTGGGATACTTCACCACCGGATTCCCCTCTGAGTCAACAAGCGGCTTTCCCTCGGAGTCTACAGTCTTTGGTGGCTCGCAGAAATTTTTAGCTAGCGCCCGCAGCCCGCTCTGGATACCAGCCGCCACGGTCGGGAGAAGGGCTATAGGGTTGCCATGAGCCAGGAGCACCGCCGGGTACACCACATCAGCAACAATAGCTTCATGTGGCAGCGTGGGCACCACACAACGCTTCAGCCACAGCATCAGAAAGCCCGCCAACAGCGCCCGATCGGAGATAGAGGTCCGGGCTTGATGATGGAAGCTCTCGAAAACCAGGTCAGGGTCGAAACCGTCCTCGTTCGACTCTGTGGTGTAGAAACTATCAGGAGCCTGGTCGATCCTGTCTTCAATCTCCCTGCTAGAGCTGGGAGCCAATCGGGTGATCAAATAGTCTTTGGTGTTGACATTGTTGAACAAGTAACTGGCCCAAGACAGTTGCTTGACTCCCTGCCCCCGCCATTTGGTTGTCTGGCCGCAAATGTGGAAGTGACATAACACTTCCCAGTAGGTCTCATATACCAGGGGAAACTCCTCCTTCAGGTGGTGAAGCTCCACAGTGGTCGGGACATATTCCTCATAGGGCATGTCCCCGGTTGCCAATCCTGAGACTTCATGCAGCTCGTGCAGAGCGAGGCCCATCTCCCCGACCGGAGTGAAGAACGTCCCCGTCAAAGGATTGTAACGCTCTAGAATTCCAAAGAAGTTCTGAGAGCTTTGAGGGATCCCCCACTGCACGGCCCTGACTGCCTCGTACAGTCCCACACGCTTTAGCAGATCCCCGAGCTCGGTAAGGACAAAGCCGACCATCCTGCCCCACCAATAGTTCTCCGTGGAATGGACCCACCCATATGCACGGAACGCAACCGGATAATCACCCTCCGCCGCCATGAATGCGTTGAGGAAGGTGGTTCCAAGGTGTGGTGTCTCTCCAGCCGGAATTTCTTTGGACCTGCGCGACCCAGGGAAAAGGCCGATAACCGACCTGTCATGGCCATCATAACGGTTTACTCTATGGGAGCTCAAATCACCGAGAGTAATCTCAGGGACATACTTAGAAAGGTCCCATTCCATCTTCCGAGGGACGGACATGTGCTGGAAATAGAACATCGGGTACATCCTCTCCATGTCCGGAAGAAAAAACCTTCCATCCCCTATTTGACGGAGCCATTTGTAAGTTCCGTCGTACACGTTATGGCCGCCATCGTGGATACGATCCCCGAAGAAGAAGGCGGGCTTCCCCAGCTCGATGCCATCATCCGTGGTGAATGCTGCATCGGTCATAAGCACCCGAAGAGTCCTCATGTCGACATTCGAGAGCCTCTTCTCACGGGCCTGCGACTGGTCAGCAGTCACAGGGACAGTCCTTTGTAGCACAAAGGTCAAGTTTCGGTCAGCACCACCTACATGTCCAAAGTGGCGCGTCTTGGGGAGTGAAGTAGGAACCTGTGACGCTACAAAAAGGAAAAGACACTCAGTCAGACACTTTACCAAAAGCAGGAAAAAAATGCTAAGTGTCCGTGACTCAGACGCAGAAGAGACACTGGACGCAGGAGTTGTCATCCGCGTCCAGACCTGCAAATCCGCGCCAAGTGGTACAGAACGCAAGGATCAAATCCGCGTTCTGCAAACCGAGACTTGTGAATCTCTAAGTACTTGGACCCAGACGCCAAATTCTACAAAATCGGCGGCTGAAGACACAGAACGCAAGGATTAAATCCGCGTTCTGCAAACCAAGACTTATGAAAATTCTAAGTCTACTTGGACTCAGACGCCAAATTCATCAAAATTGGCGCCTGAAGGCACAAAACGCGGTACAGAACGCAAGGATTAAATCCGCGTTCTGCAAATCGCGTCCAGAGACCTTCACAATTAGAAATATTCTAAGTGAAGGATCCGAAGTGCAGAGCCCACTGGCGTCGGATCATCAAATCCGCACCCCGGTTATCATCTCAAGGACTGCGTCCGAGAATCAAACACGAATTAAATTTGTGTTAAAGGTTCTTAAGGGTTCTTTGAAGTTCCTTTAATGGCGAGATTCACGCCTAGAGGGCATTTTACCTCGGAGACCTGGGAGAACAACATCCCGCGCAGAGGAGGAGCTGCCCCTCTTGGCCTCGGTGACGGTCGCCTTCGAGGAAGAAGCAGTCGGCTTGGTCTTGGGTGCCATTGCTAACTCGGTACGAGGTTGAACAGATGAACAGGAGGAGGAACTCTCTCTCTAAAAATTATCAGTGAGTGCGTTCGGAGAAGAAGAAGAATTTCTCCAACTGTTGCCTTTTATAGGCACAGAGATTCGCGAAGATACGCAGCGTTTGGCCCAATAAACGCTGCAGCGAATCGCCGCTTGACGCGTGTCAATCAAATCATTTCTGAAACGGAGAAGATCATGCGTCACGACCCCGCCACAAGTCAGAGGTTGACATGTGGAGCAGTTCATTTAATGAACCGGGAGATCCGCGCGCCAAAAGGCGAAATCTCGCCGTTTCCCCAAGCCAGCTGGCGGCGTAATCATGACATAGCACAGATGCGTGCCCCAAAGTACGCGGCTCTTCGGTGGACATGCCCCGTCGTGCTGTGTCCAGAAAATCGCGTCTGCATTTAAAAGACGCGTCCCCTCAAGCGGACCAAACTTCACGTCTACCTCATGGAAGATAGGACGCGTTCCCATGAAAGTCGCGTCTTTAAAGCAGCCTCTGCTTTTCGAAAAGGAACCTGCGTCCAGTCTCCTGCTTCTGCAAACCAGTTCAACAGTACACTGGCGCAAACAGACAACCAACCACTCCCAGCTAAAAGCGCACTCGTGACAGACTAAAAGCAATCGGGGAGGTCTAGACTGTGTATCTAGACACTCAACGCGATCAACTCTGATGGCTTCAAAGAGTTCAACAGTACACTCACGAAGACCAATTCTAGATAAGATCAAACCCGAAGCATCAACAGTCCAGTCACAAAGGCGAACGCGGCTAAAATCCAAAGTATTCCGAAATCCGTCCCATTCAACTGCGGAATATCGGAAACTTTGGAGGGGGTTCTGTAGGCTGTCTAAAAATGTCCAACAGATAGCCACTTGGAAGCAGAGTCTCAGGCTCTAGACGCGAGGGATCGACGCCCGCGTCTCAGCACTAAGACGCGTTGGCTCTACACCCGCAGAGTCTCAGGCTCTAGACGCGAGGGATCGACGCCCGCGTCTCAGCACTAAGACGCGTTGGCTCTACACCCGCGTCTCAGTATCAAGACGCGTTGGCTCAATACCCGCGTCTCAGCATCAAGGCGCGTTGGCTCGACACCCGCGTCTCAGCATCAAGGCGCGTTGACTCGACGCCCGCGTCTCAGCAACAAGGCGCGTGGGTCTAAACCCGCGCTTCAGTTGCAACTACCCGAATTATGGGGCCAGTCACCGCACATATAGCGGGAGATGGCCCTCATTCGGGAGCGTTTTCAGGGGGCACGTTCACCCCCTGAGACCCCTATAAATAGCCCCATTTGCATCAACAAAGGGGCATGCATGCATAGTCGGATCGAATTCAAGAGAGGGATAAGCATCAAGATCGAAGAGAGATCACAGAGAGAGAAGCCCGACTTCAACAGAGAAAGAGAGAAGACTCTTCAGCGAGCTTACTGAGTACTAGCCGCTCTTTGCCTACCTCCTCTTTGAGAGTTTTGGTAGACGGAGCTGAGTTACTCCCTCTACCGACCGAAGAGAAGGTCCCTGACGGTCCAGGACGGTCATCGAGTCAACGGAGAACAAGATTCACTCTCCACCGCCACACGAAGAACCCAGCATTAAAAAAAGGGAAGATTCAAGCGTCCTCCCTCCCTTGTAACTGGAAGGAAAAGTCTTGTTGTAATCTTTTCATCTGATTCAAAGAAATCTTTACAGCAATTCCCTCTTTCTTTTTCTGGCCCCTACATGCATGATGGAAATAAAAGGAAAAGAAATAGAGAAGGAGATTTGCTTTGGAAATAAAACTAAAAGAAAGAAAACTTTATAAAAGATTTAAAGATGGAGAAAACCATGACTAGCTAACCTTACTAATTTGCTAAACTTACTAAACTCCGTGATGGTGATGTGTGCCTTATGTTGATTCATCGGCAAAGATTTGTCTTGCGTGTTGGTCTAGTTGCTTTCCCACTTGATTGACGGGTGATCTTCTTGGACTTGTCTTGTAGCCTCATAGATGTCATAGGCCTTCAAGATAGAATTTCAATGGTGGACATCAAGGAGCGACACTCAAGGGATGCTGAGGAAGAAGATACAACATTCATTAATGGAAGTAAAGAAGTTGTACAACAAATAGCATATGTTTGGTGATCCATCTCCATGTTCCATCAAGGCACTTGTTCTAAAGACAAGGCTCTAAATGAGGCACACATGAATCATATGGAATTACAACAAGAACTTGCCAAGCATGAAAGTAACCCATCGGGGATGAAAAAGACACAACAACTTGCAAGATGAAAGATTAGCAATCACCCAAGAGTTAGTAGTTAGCAAAGTTAGTGGTTAGCTAGTCATGTTAGAAGAAGTTAGCTAGCCATAAGAAAAGAAAAGTAATGCATGAAATAAAAGTGCAATGAAAGTAAAGCTTGAATTAAAGAAAGCAAGTAAAGTACTAGAAAATGCAATAGAGGAGAAAAGAGAATGGATTAATCCTTGCTTCACAAGTTGTCACCCCTTGGTTTACACAAGCTTTCTCTCTCTTACAATCTCTCTCTTTGCAGAATTTCTAGGGAGGAAGAAGAAGACCTAGAGCACTAAAAATCCTAGAGAAAAATCCTACAAAATACAAAGCTCTATCCTCTAATCTCTCCTCCCCTTTTTGTGAAAGCCCTGGTGGTCTATTTATAGGCCAGAGAAGAAGGATTCAAAAACCCGGACAGCTGGCAGAAATCTCTGGCGCAACGGCCACGTTTCTGCCGTGGAAACGCAGCCAGAGCTGCGTTTCCGCAGCAGAATCTAGGCCGTTAGGCGCCAGATTTCTGTTGCGCGATTCTCGCAGGTTGTTAGACAGGCTGGAGCTTCTAGAAGTCTGAGCTGGCGCGTAGATGTCTCCAGATCCTGGGCTCAACCTTTGGGCTCTCTTTTGGGCTTTAATTAAACTCCTTTAATTCTTGATAATTAAAGGGAATTTGGGCCTCTTCTCCATTAAAATATGGACCTGCAAAAATAGAGAGAAGAAGATTAAAATCACATTTTTATTTATAATATGCATGGTATGGATGTGGTAAAATATGCAAAATTGAATAACAATCACACGCTTGCCAAGTGCATGGCGATTTCATCCATCAAGCACCAGGCTACCTCCACTCTACGACCTCTACCTGTTCATTTGAAATGTGGGGATGGATGTGGTAGGCCCTATCAGCCCACCATCATCAAAAGGACATCGGTTCATTTTGGCAATAACCAATTACTTCTCTAAGTGGGCCGAGGCCATTCCTTTGAAGGAGGTAAAATCATCTAACGTGATCAAGTTCGTGAAACATCACGTTATTTATTGTTTCAGTGTACCTCGGCGAATTGTCCATGACAATTGACCCCAGTTCATCAGTCAGGCCTTCCAGAGATTCTGCGCTAAGTTCAGAATTCAGAGTGTGTCCTCAACGGCATACTATCCTGCCACTAACGGCCTCGCAGAAGCTTTCAACAAGACCATTGGTAAGCTTCTCAAGAAATTCGTCTCGAAAAGTCAACGGGATTGGGACGACAAGCTAGGTGAATGCTTATGGGCCTACCGCACAACTGTGCGAACCCCGACTAAAACTATGCCATTTTCTTTGGTATACGGATGTGAAGCCGTACTCCCACTAGAAATCCAAATTCCATCTTTACGCGTCGACTTGACCGCAGAGATGACAACAGAGGAGAAGCATCAACAGCGACTCTAGGAATTGGAGGCTTTAGATGATAAGCGTCTACAGGCCCAACAACAAATCGAGCTCTACCAAGCTCGAATTACCAGAGCCTTCAACAAGAAAGTTAAAGTGCGAACTTTCAAGAAAGGCGATCTTGTCTTAGCCGTCAGAAGACCTATGGTGATGACGCACAAGACAAAAGGAAAATTTCAGCCCAAATGGTAAGGACCATTTGTAGTAGAGTCAGTCTACTCGAATGGATCATATCGCCTCATAACCTCAAATGGCGATACACTTATGATGCCGATCAATGGCAGATTCTTGAAGAAGTACTATCCTTAGATAGTATTCTTCCGCTGATCAAGTTAAAAGTACACCTCTGATCAAAGCGAGAAGAGTTTCATCATTAAACATCCGACGCCTCCGACGGCTAAGGATAGAGGAAAATGTTGGCTTCTAAGCCCACATAAGTCTTCGACAGCTCGTCATGCTGAGGGGAATAGCATGGCTAGCCAACTCAAACGGTAGTTGGTAAAGGCACCTCAAATCCGTTGATAGCTGAGGGTTTGCTAAAAATCCTAAGTGGACTTGGCTCCACTCTTTCCTCCAAAATCCCTTACCAATTCTCACCCACAGAATGGTAGGTCTACAAAATGCAATCATTACCAAGTTAACACTATACCTCTGGTAATGAAAATTTTCAATACTCCTTATCGAGTACAAACTTTGTTTGTCAACTCTACAGAGAGTGCCAAACTTTCAAATTTGCCAAGTTAACACTATACCTCTGGCACTTCAAATTCCACTTGTCAATTCTCATCAATAGAATGATAGGTCCTCAAACTGCTCTTGGCACGAGCCAACCTTTGTCAAGTTAATACCACACCTCTGACAAATTACTGTTAAAGTTAACATTATACTTCTAAACAGTACATCAAGTTTCTGTCAAGTTAATATCACACTTCTGACAGTCACTTTCCTTCATACTTTCGTATCGAAGCTGAAATGGATGATGCTAAGTTAACACCACACCTCTAGCATCCAAGTCATTGCTAAGTTCAACAAAATACTTATAGCCATGATTTTACCTCGAACTTCTTTATCAAAGTCGAGATGACCAATGCCAGGTTCAAAATTACACCTCTAGCATTACTCTCACTGTCAAGTTAAACATCACACCTATGTCAGTGACACTTTCAGTTTTCCCAAATAAAACTGAAATACTTCTGAGTTAAGTTAATATCACACCTCTGACTCACATCCTTGTCAAGTTAACACTACACTTCTGACAAGACTACATTTAACCTGTTAAGTTAATATCACACCTCTAACGGTAAAGATTTTCCTGGATTCCCCACGAATCTAGATTCACTTGTTACTCTCTTCAACAGAATAATAAGTCTACCTAAAAACATTGTTAGGTTAACACTTCACCATTAAACAATGTTTTCATTAACTCCCTAGCTGATCTTAATCAAGTTAATCCCAAACCCTTGATAAAGGCTCATTTTTCCTGGGGGTACATATTCCACCTGTCACTTTCTTTTATAAAGTGGCAGGTCCACCAAAAATTATTTTATCTCTGTCAAGTTAATATTACACCTCTGACAGTATTGTGAAAGTTCCTGAAATAGGATCTTTCTCTACAAAATTTGACTTATTAAAATTATCATCATAATTTTGACAAAGTCAAAGATTCTTTGCTTCTATGCGTCTAACTGAAGACAAAAAGTTCAAGACAATAGAAGAGGCAAAAAGAAAAGTGTCACTTTTATTTATATCTAGGCATATGAAAGTGATACAAAACGCATGAAAGTGATACAAAACGCTCTCTTATACAATAAGATTGAGTGTTACAATACAATTAAGGAGTACAAAGAAGTCCCTCTCTCTCTCTTAGAGGCTGCACTCACTCCTTAAAGCCGCATATGATTCCAAGTACAGGATGTTTGGAATGACGCCAAACTAGGATTGGACACTGTGGCGACGGTCGGAGCCGATTGCACTATGATGCATGACGTAAACATCAAAAGAACCCTTGTTGACTAAGAGTAATGGTGTTCTTGAGGTCTGATGGTAGCAGAATCCTCCGATTCCACTTGACCATCCAAAATGGCGGGATACGATCCTTCGTTGATGAACATCTCTTCCGCCAGAAGGTCATCCAGTGAGCATGGAGTTTCCTCGATGTCACTTCTGGGGTAAGAGAGGAGGTTTTGAGACCTCACAGGGGATGCTACCCACCACTATATCCACCTCAACCCCCGCCGCCATACCCACTCTGACCATGCCATGCCAGCAAGCTTGACTGGTGCATCACGTCCGAGGAGATCTTGGCGAGGGTTAGGACCCCGTCAGGGACCATGATTTCTTTCCTTGTAGACGACGAGGACCTTGATTTCTTCCCTTGTGGACGAACATTGAACAAGTTCGCCGGCCAAAATATTCTTCCAGGGGCCCAGCGAAAATTAAGCCTGGTAGGCGTTATACCTGAGATAGGGGCTTCCTGCATGGAGGAACCGCCCCTTCGAGTCTCAGCGACGGCCGCCTTTGAAGATGAGGCAGTTTGCTTGGCCTTGGGTGCCATTGCTAATCAAGAATCTGATGTTAGATGAAGAAGAAGAGAACAAAGAAAGCTCCTCTCTCAAACCCTAACAGATGCACGCAAAGACGAAAAGAGAGATTAATGATGACTCTCTCGACGACTGTTGCCATTTATAGGCACGGTGATTCGCAAAGATACGTGGCGCTTGGCTCGATCGACTCGGCATCGAATCATCTTTTGACGCGTGGGCAGAGCATTTAATGCAGCGTGAAGTCCGCACGCCAAAAAGAAGATGTCCCTTCGGTTCCACAGAACACGTGGCAGTGCACTCATGTCATGGCACAGATTCGCACCCAACAGTCGCGCCTCTTCAATGGACGCACCCCTTCAGCACGGCCATAGTTGCGTCCAGAAAGTCGCGTCTCTCCGAGGTTCGCACCCTTCCAAATCCGGCCAAGAATCGCGTCTGCCTTATGGAATAACAGTCGCGTCGCGTCTTTAAAGCAGTACCATCCCTGCGTCTCAAAAGAACTGGCGTTCAGTCCTTGCTTCTGCAAACCAGTTCAACAGTACACAGGCACAAGCAAACGACCACCCACTCCTGGCTTAAAGTGCACCCACGACAGACTTAAAGCAATCGGGGAGGTTTAGACTGTGTATCTAGACACTCGACATGATCAACTTTGGTGGCTTCAAAGAGTTCCACAGTACACTCACGAAGACCATACTCCAGATAAGATCAAACCCGGAGCATTGACAGTCCAGTCATAAGAGTGAGCTCAACTAGAGTCCAAAGTATTTCGAAATCTGTCCCACTTAACTGCGGAATGTCAAAAACTTTAGAGGGGGTTCTGTAGGCTGTCTAAAAATCAAATAAAGACAAGCCATTAAAAAGCAGAATTCCAAGTTCTAGACACAAGGCTAATATTGGCCGCGGTGCGAGGGTCCGAACCCGCGTCTCAGCATCAAGGCGCGAGGGTTCAAACTCGCGTCTTAGCATCAAGGCGCGAAGGTCCAAACCCGCGTCTCGACACCAAGGCGCGAGGGTCCGAACCCGCGTCCCAGCCAGCACCATGGTACCAAGGCGCGAGGGTCCAAACCCGCGTCTCAGCATCAAGGCGCGAGGGTCCAAACCCGCGTCTCAGCATCAAGGCGCGAGGGTCCAAACCCGCGTCTCAACATCAGGGCGTGAGGCTCAACACCCACGTCTTAGCATCAAGGCGCGAGGCTCGACACCCGCATCTTAGCATCAAGGCGCGAGGGTCGAAACCCGCGCCTCGGTTATAACTGCCCTGGTTATGAAGCCAGTCACCGCCCGCATAACGGGGTAGTTAGCCCCCATTGTGGAGTGTTTCTAGGGGGCACGTTCACCCCTGAAACCTCTATAAATAGCCCGGCCGCTATAAGGGGGAGAGAGGGTCACAGACGATAACAGGCAGAGAAGAGAGAGACGACAACATACACAGGGGCACACACACACAGAGTCAAAGAAGAGACAGAGAGAGAGAGCCACACAAAAAGAGCTAAGCTCTTTAGCTAACTTGCTACACACAAGTTGCTCTTTGCCTACCATCTCTTTGAGAGTTTTGGTCGATAGAGCTTTGTTACTCCGTCTGCCATCCAGAAAGAAGATCCCCTGAAGGTCTCGACGTTCATCCAGTCAACGGAGAACAGGATTCACTCTCCACCACCACTTGAAGGACCCAGCATTAAACAAAGGGAGGATTCAAGACTCAACATTCTCCCTCCCTTGTAATCGGACTATTAGTCCGTTGTAATCTTTCAATTTGATTCAAGGAAATTTTACAGCGAATCTCACTCAATTTTTCTGACGCCTACATACATGTGTCAAAAAAGCTTCATAACGAAGGAAGGAAGTATGAGACTTAACCATAGTATCAAAGATAATTTTTGCCCAATTGACATCGAGGCTAGCCATAATTGCATAGACACAAGTGGCTAACTCTCGGGAATAGTAGTTATAGCTTCCAGTTTTAGGGCAAATATTGTATGCAAGGATACGACCTATGAGACGGGGAATTGGTTTCAATTTGTTGTTCATCATAGGTAATCCTTGTCCAGGAAGAAAGATACTAGATAAGACTTCCTCATTATCCATATCAATATCATTTATCAAGAGACCGTTATAGGGAATTGAAAGGATACGGCCTATTGATTTAGGAGATAATTTAATGTTAATACTTTTAACCATGAATAAATATAGATGTCATCCTCATTATCTTCAAAGGTTAAATTAGTATAAAACAAGTGTATCAAGAACGGGTAATAGCCTTGCCTAGAATCCGTAGAAAACATATGAAAAAGTCCACAGTTCTGTAAATATGAGACAATGTCGTAATGATGAAAATCCTCATATTTAACAAATCTACCGGATAGAATTTCTAAGGAGGAATTCTAAGATAATCCTCTTCTAGGGCAGGATTTTTAAGAAAAGCCCTAAAATCAACTTGAGAGGATGAAGATGATGGTGTGAACTTAGTTTTCTTTGACCTAGACATGTTTAGAACTGAAATCGAAGGAAGATAACATAAGAAATGAAAGGAAATTTTAGAGATTGCAAGGATTTTACCAAGAATGTGAAGGAAATAGAAGTGGGTTCACTGCTGCAGTTCTTCTCCTTGCGGCTATAGTCAACTGGAAGTGATCGGCTGGGAAGAAAGAAATTGGAGAAAGTCTAGGGTTTTGATGAGAGAAAGATAAGAATTAATGGTTGGGATCAAACCTAGAGTGAGATCACTGGTGAGGATTAAATTAGAGGGATATCGGATCCACAACTTAAGTATACGGGTCGGTTTCGAAAAATAAAAAATCAAAAACAGAACACAGACTTTCACAATATTAGTCGACTTGAGGATTGGTACTAGTCGACTAGTAAATTATTATAGTCGACTAAGTTTTTTAAAAATCAAAAATTCATGTATCTGTTGATGCAAATTAGTCGACTGGGGCACTGTCAAGTCACTAGGTTCTGTATAAGTCGACTGATTGGTCACTAATGTTGCACATTTAATATCATATTTCCATACTTATTATAGAATAAAATCTGCATTGTCCTAATTAAATGTTTAATTTATTTGCAGGCCCATTCCTTAAGGAGATGAAGAGAAACAAGCCCAAAAGCCCACCAAATTCTGATTAATTCAGAATAAATTTGAAATGAAGAAATCAGGGCAAATCTTGGCATATAAGGAAGGTTGAGAAGAATCCTCCCTGAATCAAGATGAAGAAATCAGGGCAAAATCTTGGCATATAAGGAAGGTTGAGAAGAATCCTCCCTGAATCAAGATGAAGAAATCAGGGCAAAATCTTGGCATATAAGGAAGGTTGAGAAGAATCCTCCTTGAATCAAGATGAAGAAATCAGGGCAAAATCTTGGCATATAAGGAAGGTTGAGAAGAATCCTCCCTGAATCAAGCACAATCAAAGGCTGTTTTGTCAACTTTTGAAGCAAAAACAAGAAAATCAGAAGAAGATACGGGAAATGCATCAGACCAAGAGATTCCCCCAATCTTCTTGGGATCTTCTCTTTTAGGTTTTTTGCCTATAAATACTGGTTTTAGCTGAGCAAAAAGGAGGAGCAGGCAGATTAGGATTTAGCCTAGTTTTCATTCTTTGTAGTTTAAGTTTTTCTTTTCTTCTTATTTAATTTGTATGTAAGCTTAGGTTAGATGAAGATTCATGTAAGTAAGAGAGAGAGGCTCATGTTGAGAGTGACACCGATGTACCCTCCTCCTTTCTTCCATTGTCTCTGCAATTAATAAAGGTAAAAGCTTCTTTTTATGTTCGTATTTTGTTTTGCTTTCCTCTTCCTCTTCTACTTTACCTTGGTTGTATTTGTTGAGTTTACAAGTGAATTCCAAAGCAAGTATAACTAAGCTACGTGAGAGCAAGCGATAGTTCATGAAGACGTTCTCCTCTTCCAAGATCTGCATCACTTCGTTCTTACTAGGCTTGACGATATAATATGCACGGGGACTGAGCTCGAGCTTATGATCTATGCGTTGAACGCCTCCGAAGAAAAAGGTAGAACATGCAACGGTTTTCAGGTAAGTCATCACTCAACCTAGGTAAGTATTTCTTCATCTTCTTTCCTTCCTTTCATTTCTGTAAATTAAATTACCACCTCTTCCAACTCTTTCTTCTCCACTCACTCCATTTGTACATAGTCGCTTTTATCGTTTTCTAATTTTTTCCACCTTCTTCGTCTCTCATTTTCACTCTAATTTTAACATAATTATTTTTCCTTTTCTTAACTTAAAAACAGAGAAGAATCTTCGCTTTTCTTCTTAACGATTTCAATAAAACGTAAACGCTTCTATCGCAAAACCCTCCTTGTGGATCACGACCGCATAGCCACTTGCTATAGCGGTAAGAATTGAGCACTTGCACATCTTCATTCTATAAATCTAAAATTCTGTATTTTTGTGCAGGTTTTGCCTCAATCATCGACTAATAAGTATTAGTAAGTCGACTAATTATGTAAAAATGCCTTTGAAAATTCTGAAAAAATATTTAAAAATCAGAAAAATTGCAAATACCCAAATCTCTTCAAAATTTCATAAAAGTATCTTCTTTAAGAGGTTTTGTGAATATATCTGCAATTTGATTATCAGTTGATATAAAATTTAAAGAAATATGACCTTTTAAAGCATGATCACGTAGAAAATGATGTCTAATATCAATATGCTTAGTACGTGAATGATGAATTGGATTTTTAGATAAATTAATAGCACTGGTATTATTACACATAATAGGTGAGTTTGTGATAGACATGCCATAATCAAGTAAAGTTTGTTTCATCCATATAATTTGAGCACATGCAACACTAGCAGCGATATATTCTGCCTCGGTTGTTGATAATGATACAGAATTTTACTTTTTATTGAACCATGATACTAGTGAATGTCCCAAAAAGTGACAAGTACCACTAGTACTCTTCCGATCAGATTTACATCCAGCAAAATCAGCATCACTATACGATAGTAAATCAAATGTGCTTGATTTTGGATAAAATAAACCATAATTGATTGTGTTATTTAGATATCGAAAAATTATTTTCACTGCTTTAAGATGTGATTCCTTAGGATTTGACTGATATCTAGCACATAAGCATACACTGAACATAATATCAGGTCTACTTGAAGTAATATATAGTAAAAAACCAATCATACCTTGATAGAGTTTCTGATCAACATTCTTACCATTTTCATCTTTGTCTAAAAATGTAGTCGTACTCATGGGAGTATTCTTATGACCAGAATTTTCCATGCCAAATCTTTTTAGAAGTTCCTTTGCATACTTGCACTGGGAAATAAAGATTCCATCCTTCATTTGCTTTATTTGCAGACCGAGAAAGTAAGTAAGTTCGCCCATGTGGCTCATCTCAAATTCACTCTGCATGGTCTTAGAAAATTCTTGACAAAGATTATCGTTAGTAGATCCAAATAAAATATCATCAACATATATCTAAATGATTAAGATATCTTTATTAACATGTTTAATAAAGAAAGTTGTATCTTCTCTTCTCATCTTAAAATCAGAATTTAAAAGAAAACTTTTTAATCTATCATACCAAGCACGGGGTGCTTGTTTTAAACCATATAAAGCTTTCTTAAGTTTAAAAACATGGTTTGAAAATTTTTCATGTTCAAACCTGGAGGTTGTTCAACATAAACAGTTTCCTTAATAATTCCATTTAAAAAGGCACTTTTAACATCCATTTGATAAAGTTTGAAATTCATAAAACAAGAAAAAGCAAGTAAAATACGAATAGATTCAAGCCTAGCTACTGGTGCATAAGTTTCATCAAAATCAATACCTTCTTCTTAATTGTATTCTTTTGCTACTAACCTTGCTTTGTTCTTAATGACTTCACCTGATTCATCAAGTTTGTTCTTAAAGACCCATCTGGTACCGATGACTGGATGATCAGTAGGACGTTGTGCAAGATCCCAAACATCATTTCTGACAAATTGGTTCAACTCTTCTTGCATGGCAATTGTCCAAAAATCATCCGCACATGCTTCTTTGATATTCTTCGATTCAATGAGTGATATGAAGGCAATTTGTGTCATGTAGTTCAACTTGGATCTCGTCTGAACGCCTTGATTTATATCTCCAATAACCAAATCACGTGGATGATTTCTTACTTCAACATATGCTTTTGGTAACTCGGTTGGAGTCTCATCATCCTTAGAAATGTTAGTATCAATAGAAGATATAACAATATTATCAATAGGAGTATCTATGATATGATCATCATCATGTGGAGAAGTATTAGAAATAGGTTTAGTCAAGGATTCATCAAATTTAACATGTAATGATTCTTCAATAGTAAATATTTTCTTATTAAATTTCTATATGCTTTACTTTGTGTAGAGTATCCAACAAAAATACCTTCATTGGATCTAGCATCAAATTTATCTAAAGCATCTTTTGTATTTAAGATAAAGCATTTACATCCAAAAATCTTAAAGTAAGAAACTTTTGGAATCCTATTATAAAATAATTCATAAGATGTTTTGTTTAAAATAGGTGGAATAAGCACACGATTTAAAACATAACATGCAGTAGCAATAGCCTCAGCCCAAAAATATTTTGATAAATTACTGTCCATAAGCATAGTTCTAGCACATTCTTGCAAAGTCCTATTCTTTCTCTCTACAACACCATTTTGAGGATATGCTCTAGGAAATGCAAAATTATGTGTAGTACCATACTTATCACAGAAATTTGAAAAAGTATCATTCTCAAATTCTCCTCCATGATCACTTCGAATAATGACTATGTTTAGAGACTTTTGATTTTGAATTCCTTTACAAAAACTTGCAAATTCATCAAAAGTATCATTTTTATTTTTTAGAAAAATTACCCATGAAAAACGTGAATAATCATCAACAATAACAAAAACATATCTACTCTTGTTTAAAGAAGAAACACGAGTAGGACCAAATAAATCCAAATGCAACAATTCTAAAGGTCTATTGGTAGAAACTAAATCTTTAGATTTAAAAGATGATTTAACTTGTTTTCCTAATTGACAAGAATCACAAAAATAATCCTTTTTAAAAGATATTTTTGGAAGACCTTTAACTAAATCAAATTTAGAAATCTTAGAAATAGTTTTCATATTTAAATGATCAAATCTTTTATGCCATAAAAAATAATCATTATTAGAAGCAAGTAAACATAAATTATCATTAGATGATATGCATGTTATTGATAACTCATAAATGTTATTGTTACGAACACCTTTAAACAAAATATCTTTCATGTTAGTATCATAAATAAGACAAGCATCTTTTTCAAAAACAATTTTATAACCCTTATCACATAATTGACTAATACTTAATAGATTATGTTTTAAACCTCTTTCCAAAAGAACATTTTCAATAAGGGGTTTTGAAATGTTATCAACTATGCCGGTACCAATAACCTTTCCTTTGTTATTGTCTCCAAATATCACTGTACCTCCCTTTTTGATTTGAACGGAAGACAGTAGTTGAATGTGTCCGGTCATGTGTTTGGAACACCCACTATCAAGTATCCACTTTTCTTTAAAAGGTACCTCATCTTCTTGGGCCATGAAGCAGATATTGGCGGTTTCAGTTGCTTCTTCTTCGTCAGAGGAAGATGAGTCGCTGTCATCCCATGCTGTTTGGAAGGCTTTCTTCTTCTTGTTGAACTTATTGAAAGTCTTGAAGTGTCCTTTTGATTTCATCAATGGGCAATCCTTCTTTATGTGGCCTGGTTTGTTACACTTAAAATAAGTAGGATTATCATTAGTATCGTTATTCTTTTTAAACTTACCTTGTTTTAAGAACCTTTTGAACTTTCTTGAAAGCATCGCCATCTCTTCTTCATCGTCATCCGAATTGTCCATATCTGAAGTTGTATGGAAGGCAAGTACTTTCTTCTTGGATTGATGTTGTTGTTCGTCCTTCTTTCTTTCTTCTAACTGCACTTCATATGCCATTAGATTACCGATTAGGTTTTCTAATGTCATAGTTGAGAGATCATTCGCCTCTTCAATTGCGGTTGTCTTCTTCTCCCATTCTGGTGTGGTGCACGAAGGATCTTACGAACTCTTTCAACTTGGGTGTAGTCCTTTCCAAGGGATGCTAATGAATTGGTAATGTCAGTGAATCTTGTAACCATTTCGGATATAGTTTCATTTTCCATCATTTTGAATAACTCAAACCTGTGGATAAGAACAGATATTTTAGATTCCTTAACTTTATTTGTGCCTTCGTGTGTTACCTGAAGAGTATGCCATATTTGATGTGCAGAAGTGGATGTTGACACACGGTTGAACTCTTCTTTGGTTAAGGCACAAAATAGAGCATTCATCGCCTTGGCATCAAGATTCGCATTCTTCTTTTGTTCTTCACTCCAAGCGTTGTAGTTGGTTGTTGGCTTGGTGTATGATGCTTCTACAATGTTCCAAAGTTCGTAGTTGAGCGATTGCAAGTAGATCTTCATTCTACACTTCCAATAATTGTAGTTGGATCCGTCAAATAGCGGTGGACGTTGTGTAGAATGTTCTTCTTTGAATTGTGATGAAGGGAACTCCGTTGCCATCCTTGTATGGTTGTTGCCTTGAACCTGCTCTGATACCAAATGTAGGATCTATAATCAAAGCAACACAAACACTAGAGGGGGGTGAATAGTGTTTATAAAAATTTAAATCAAACTACTTGCAGGAAATAAATTATTCACAAGATAAACTCAGAAAATTCAAACGCAAAGACAAGAGAGTTATCCTGGTTCGGTCCTTGTGACCTACATCCAGTCCCCAAGCAAACCGCTTGAGATTTTCCTTTCCTGATTTGTGTACACCCACAACCAATACCTTGTACACCACTTGACAAACGCCCTTTGCCAAATGTGCATAACTCCTCTTTACACCAAGAGAACAAACACCTTGTACAACTTTCTTCTACTCCAAGAAGACGCCCTTGTACAATGATCTTCTTTGAATGATTACAATGATCCTATAAGCCTTGAATTTGAATGTGCTTGTGGACAAGGTTTCTTATAGGAGGAATTTCAGAAATCTTCACAATGGAGTTTGGAATGTGGTGAAGAAACTGAAAATGAAATAGGTTTTCAGAAAACAGAATTTTTGGACAGAGTTTTAGGCTGGAAACTTTGGATTTGAATTGGTGCCTTGGCCCTAGGATAATACCCCTATTTATAGGTGAAATCCATAGTAAGTTAGGGTAGTTATCAGGCCAAATTTAAATTTTGAAACGTTGGATAACACACCAGAATTCACTAACTGCACAGCAGTTATCAACTGCTATAGTCGACTTGGATAGGAGATTAGTCGACTAGAAGAACAAAATTTCCAAAGGTTAGTCGACTATAACAAGGGGTAAGTCGACTATCTATTGGCTGATACAGATACTTAGTTTCTGGAAAACTGAATGTAGTCGACTATATAGGCACTGTTAGTCACCTATATAAGGTGTTAGTCGACTATAGATAGAGGGCAAGTCGACTAAGTTTGATGTCAGACAGAAACAGAGAGTAAGGAAATTTTTGTATAGGTTATTAGTCGACTTGGGAAATACTATAGTCGACTAGGGTATCTGTTAGTCGACTATATATGGAGGTCAAGTCGACTAACTTTCATGACAGAGAACAAACAGAGACTTGGGTCATTTGTTTTGGAAATATTTAGTCGACTAGGGGTATTTGCAAGTCGACTATAGAAGGGTTAGTTGACTACACTAGGAGGTCAAGTCGACTTATAAAGGTATTTGTGTGTGTGTTCAAGGCTTTTCACAAATTTTTAAAATTACACAAAAATACCAAAATGTGCAACAGAGGTAGAATAACACTAAGTGCTTGTCCATCATCAAAATCTCTATCAACTTGGTAGGCATCAACAGGTACTACAGAGTGGCTTCTATTGGCCCACTTTGTTTGAAGTCGCATTTGACTTTTGCAAAACTTGCACAAGATGCCAAATGATAGGAAGGATTTCTAAATGTAATATGATGCCCTTAAACCCAATTCTAGAAGTAGAACTCTTTGATGTTTGGGGCATTGATTTTATGGGTCCCTTCCCTAATTCATTTGGGCACCAATACATCTTGTTGGCTGTAGATTACGTATCCAGATGGGTTGAAGCCATCCCTTGCAAGATGAATGATAACAAAGTTGTTGTCAAGTTCTTGAAAGACAACATCTTTTCATGCTTTGGAACCCCTCGTGCCATAATTAGTGATAAAGGTATACATTTTTGCAATAGAACTTTTGAAGCTCTTATGTGAAAATATGCCATAACACACAAGTTATCTACACCTTACCAGTGGCCAGGTAGAAGTCTCAAATAGGCAAGTTAAGCTTATCTTAGAGAAAACTATGAATCAAAATAGGAAGGACTGGTCCACCAAATTGGTGGATGCCTTATGGGCATATAGGACCGCCTTTAAAACGATTCTAGGAATGTCTCCTTATAGATTAGTTTTTGAAAAGGCTTGCCACCTTCCTGTTGAGTTAGAGCACCGAGCCTTATGGGTAATTAAGCAGCTGAATTTTGATCTAGATAAGGCCGGTGCACTTCAAAAATTGTAAATTTCTAAATTTGAGGAGTTAAGGAACGAGACGTATGAAAATGCGAAGATTACGAAAGATAGGGTTAAGGTTTTTCATGATAAGTTCATCATGAGAAAATCTTTTGTCCAAGGACAAAAAGACTTACTCTATAACTCTAGACTTCACCTCTTTCCTGGAAAGTTGAAATCAAGATGGACGGGCCTTTCGTTGTTAAGACTATGTTTCCACATGGAGCCATAGAGATATACGACCCTAAGAATGGAAATGAATTCAAAGTAAATGGTCAACGTCTGAAATCATTTTGGGAATCAGTACCAGAAGCAGAAACAGCCATGGGTCTTTTTGACCCAATGTATCAGTAACTCTACCTCTCTGCCAGTTCATTTCATGCATTTATAAATACATGCATACATTGGGGACAATGTATGAGATAAGTGTGGGGGAGGGTACTAACCTTAATTTAAAAAAAAAGATATTTATTTTAACATAGATTATTGACTAACTATAGGTTGCTATTAACATAACTCACTAACCTTAGGATATTAAACATAACTAAATAAATAATAATAATATATATATATATATATATATATATATATATATATATATATATATACATAGTTGAAAAAGAAGACAATATTTTGACTTATCTTTTGAAAGAAATCCAAGATAATCTTAAGAATTAGGAAAATCATGATTAGGATTTCTAAAAACTTGGTCAAAATAAAATAAATTGTTGGATTTTTTTTAGGTATAGGAGGAAAATTTTGAATAATTAATTAGTCTTGATTTTTATCTTAATGAAATGTGCATACCTAACACACTTTCACATCTAGGATTCTAAGACAAAGACCCTTGTGCCTTCTAAAAAATTGTTGCTATATATATATATATATATATATATACTCACTAATTAAGCTGGATACATGTGCCTCAAGAAGCACAAGTATTCATGCCTAAAAGTGATTTTATAAATAAAGCCCTTGGTTTTGTGGCCTAGTTCACTCGAGTCCTTAAGTCCGTGGGTATTTTCTCACCCGGTGCCCTAAAATTGACCGGTTTGGGAACTACCGACCTTAGGCTTGCTACATGGGTGAATTAGAAAGCCTAAGGAAACTAAGAAATATTATCTATATATGTACTAACACATTTAATAGTCAATTAGTTAGGTATTAGGGCCTCAAGAAGCCTTGATACTTATACAAAAGAAAATTAAATGAGTTATACATATTTAAAAAAATAAAATAAAATAAAATAAAATAATAATAATAATAAAGAGGCATGAGAGTCCAAGTTAAAGAATCCCTAGTAAAGATTCACATTCATAAGGATGCATATGACTTAGGGTAACAAAAGAGATTATATAAAAATTCAATTTTAATCCTTACCAAAAATTGATAACAAATTATTGTATAAAGACTAAGTACAAGAATGAATAAAAATGATAATCTTAAAACTTATAGATTACTTAGTTTCTTCAAATATATTTCAAATATTTCTTTCCTCTTTCAAAATAAATAAATTAATTAATTAACTAATTAATTAAATCACTAACATTTTTCTTTTTTCTTTTATGGATTTTGTGGGTGTAATCTGCTGAAAATCCTCACGAGACAACACTCGTCCTCTAGGGGTAACCTAGAAGTTTAACGGCTTGTTACACGTGCTAAGTGCAACCGTGATTCCTACGAAAGTGAGTTAGGAAAGGTTAGTTTTTCTTTTCTTTTCCTTTTCCTTTTTATTTTTTTACATGAGGACGAGCAAAAAGATAAGTGTGGGGGTGTGATAGGTAGTTAAAAGTGCATATTTATCTTCACATTTACCATCATATTTTCCTATTTATTCTTTTATTAAGCACTGCTACTAATATTTTATTGTTTAATGTTATGTAGGCCTTGAGTAATTAAAGAATAAAGAAATAAAGTACAAGTGAAGCCCAAATATCCCACAAAGCCCACATGCATAATTTATTTTAGAAGCTTCTATCATATCTAACCTAATCTAAACTTGGATTTTAAATTATTAATTTAAAATCTAGGAGAGGAAAAGGAAGGATAAAATAGAATTCCTAATTGCTAAGGAGGAGGAAAAGGATAAGATGGATCCTCATCCTAAAACAAAGATGGACTTATACCTAAATCTGGTTGCTTGCAATACAAAGATAAAGATAAAGAGGAAAAGATAAAGATAAAGGGAACAAATCCTTTTCAAATTCAGATTTTTGATAACTTACTTTCCAAGTTATGCCAAGTTCTCAAGATAGAGGGTCAGAATGCAGAATCCAGAAGGAGGCGCTCAGATGGACGGACCAGAGGAGGCCACGCAAGAAAGGTTGTGGCCATTGGCCACGCTATTGCCGCGGAAACGCGGCTATAGTCGCGTTCCCGCGGCTAACGCGGTTTCATGGGAGAGTTGTACTGGGACTCTACGTCTTATATCACCTATAAATACCCCTGCAGAGCAACAGAGTGAGAGGATCTGAGAGCTGAAGCTTAGGGTTTTCTTTAGATCTTTTCTTCTTTTCAAATTTTCTTGTATTTTTTGTTTTTGTTATTTGAAGAAGAAGATTGTTGAAGAAGCAGAGGCTATGTCAGTGACATCCAATAAAAAGGTTCTTCATTCTTTTTTGCAATTCAATTTAGTTTTTTGCTTAGATTATTTATTTTTCTTCTTTTCGTTTTCATGCAACTTTCTTATTCAAAAAAAATTGAAAATAAAAATAAAAATATGAATAACTAATTAAAACTATAGTTTGTTAATCTCTCGATCAATCCTAGTTTAGTTTAAAAGATAAACTGATTAACATTTATGCATGTTAAGAACCCTAGGATTAAAATTGATATTCTTGAAGATGAATCAATGATTTAGTTTAACTAAGTTAGGTTGCACTTTTTAAATGGTCATTCATGGTTCATATTTAAATACTTTGATAGCATAATTTTAAGTGTATTTTTCTTATACTGTTCTTTGAAATTAAGATGAACTATAGTTTAATTTTTATTAGTGCAAACTAATTAGGTTTACAATATCTTTATTCACCTTACTTGATTCTCAATCAAAACCCTTGGGTAAGTAATTCTTCATTTAATATGATGTTTACTCTTTGAGATTAGTACTTTGGGTTGTGGCAGATGATTGGTAAACTATAATTCTTTTTGCTTAATTAAATCTAATCAATATCTCTTTTTCTTTTCCAGGCGAATTACAGAGAAGATCGTTCCAAAAATCTTCCATCGCATCCTTCTCTGTGAATCGACCGTCTAGCCCTTGCTACGCGATTACCTTTGAAACCAGATTAAGATTTTATAAACTCTTTCTTTACTAATTTCCCGTTTCAATCAGAAGCGTCATGGAAAAAAGAAAAAGACCCTATGAACTTGAATCCAAATCTGGTTAACATTCCTGATTTAGACCATCATAGGTCAAATATATGTTCATATATAATGAATTCTAAAACATCTGAGGCATCCGTCCTGGCTACTAACGAAAAGCACCATAGCGCTTCTTAATGGAGTAAGCCTACACAGGCAGGTGCTTTCATTGTCTAGAGGAGAATTCTCCTTCATGTTCGAGTTGTAAAAGGATAAGAAACGTTAGTTGGAAGGAAGCTGACCATGAAAGCATAAATTTGATCTTTCATTTAATAGCTTGCGATCTCACTCATTTATCAGGGGTCATCATTCTTTTTCATTCCAGTCGCTTCAAAACATGCGAACACTTGTCCGTCACGCCAGAAGTCGTGGGTTAGACCTTATTTTCCCCGCCCGATCCTCCTTCCTCCAGGCTCTTGCCTGACCCATTTTGTCGAGTCTTGTGTTGGTAATATAGGACACCAACAAATAGAAAAAGGGTTGGAGAAAGGGTTGGAGGAATTAGGCTATAACTTTACCTCAAATTCCTCGTATGTTCGATAAAGCCAAATATTCCCCCCCCACAGATCGGAGTACGCCAATTACCCCCGAACCATACAAGATAGTTATTGCCTATCATATGACATTAGCTTTGTCTACCAGACCCTTAGTTTCAAGCAGCAAAAGGGGTAGGAGGCTTATCAAAGTCACTCTCCAAGTTAAGGTAGGTTCAGTGCCCCAGGGTGAGAAGCGCAATTCTTACTTACGTTGAACAACAATTAGATATTAAGTTACTCCAATAAATTATTCAAACAAGTTATCAATATCAAATTAAGATAGCCAGGTTTTATAAATACTTCACGTGAGATGCACGTGCTCAGAACTAGTAAGCAATAAAAAGGAAAAAAAAGTAAAAAATTAGTTTGACTGGGCTAATTCCAAATCATAGTTTTAGCTTGAAGGACTCATTTGGCAAGAGGAGCTAGCTCAATAATTGAGCTAATTCAAACTAACTCTTGTCACATGTTCAAATTATTGGCGAGTCCTAGTGAAATTGTACTTAGTCCAAAACCACCTTCAAAACTACCACGACATACACCAAATTCACAAAACTTAAGAATTGCTAATTCCACCAAAATGGTGGAGTTAGTTTTCTCTCTCATTCTCTCTATCTAATGCCTAACTCTACCTAAATCTAGGCACTATTTGGTAGTATAGTTGGGAGTGTAGGAGTTAAAGTGCACATTTTTTTTTCAAAAAATCTCAAGTATACCCTTGACAAGACTCCCAATAATTACCCTCTATAGCTCTTTCAAAATTTTAATATTTAGAAGAGTTAACAAGAGTTAAAAGCCTCACTTTAACTAACTATGTTGCCAAACAAAGCTGATTTCAACCAAATAAAATAAAAGGTTTTCTTCTTATATATGACCCTCGAATCTTCCTATTTCTAAAATTACCCCCCAAATCATCGTATTTCTAAAATTGCCCCGAAATTCTATCATACTTCTAAATTACACCCACTTTAGTTAAAAAGAATAAAAAAAGAATATTCCCAACATATTTATTAAAATTTATGAAATCCTACATTTACCCATATAGTTCAATTATTTGCATTATTAATCTAAGATTAATTATTGTTTGCATGCCGCCTCTCTCCCCCATAACGCCTCTCTCGCTGAACCCATCGTCGGCACGAAAAGCTCGACCCTTTCGTCCTTAATTACGTGGTTATTCCCGTCACTGATGATGATGCAAGAGCGTATGAGGTGAGTCGAGTTCGAGGCCGAACTTACCAAGTACTTTGATGAGAACAATGAGTAGTTTGAGTGCGCCGGTGTCACGACCCATCACAGGATCATCATGTTCGCCTAAGGTTACAATAACCAGTTTATGGTTTTGATGATAACAAAATGTATGAGGTTATTTATAATCAAGTTCAAGTGTTTAAGTTGTTTTAGGGTTCTAAAGGATTCAAGGAGTTTCCTTTCTCTAAAAGAAGGTGTTGAAGACTCAAGGGTATTCAAGTATAGGATTGAAGCTCAATGCACTTGGCATCGCTAATGGAGAAGCCCGCTTGAAGGTACTTGTAGTCACCTAGAGCCTTGTAAGAAAATAGTTTGTTGAAGTGTAGAATATAGTTTTGATGCTCTAGAAGTTACACACACAAAAATACATGATTTCGAAATACAAGTTTTGATAGTATTGGTATTTTACATTATTAGTTTTGATACTATCTCGTAATTTTTTCAAATTTTATATCAAGTTTAAAACATGTATTTCATTGTCTAAACATTATTATATTACTTATAAATCAATACGAAATATTTTGAAATTATTTGAAACTCAAAATATTCATAAAAGCATTTCAAGCTAAGTCGGTCGACCGGTGCCTATGTCAGCCAAAACGTCGATCGAGCTTTTGGCCAAGGGGCTTGCACATTTGTGTACATTATCTGTCGACCAACCAGTCGACCGCTAACCCTTGCGGTCGATCGGGAGTCGACCGACTGGCAAAGTTTTAACTCTCTATTTGGGCAGTCGACCGACCGATCGACTGACCCCATAGTTTTTCTCTTTCGAATAGTTTTTCGCCGATCGGGCGATCTACCATACCACGGCTCTATTTTTGTTTCGAGCTGTCGGTCGACCGGCCGATCGACCGACAGGTTGCTGATTGAGTTTTTACCTGCACACAAAATATGAATATTAGATCTGAGAATTAAAAGTGTGAGGTGCTCAATACTATCCACTGTAGCAAGGCTATGCGGGTCGTGATCCTCAGGGAGGGACTAGAGATGGAAGCGTTTGTAAGTTTTACTCTAAAAATTTATTTCTTTTTTTTTAGTTATTAAAAGAAAATAAGAAAATATTTAGTTTAGAAAGAAAGCGGTATTTACAATGGGTCAGAAAAAGATAGAGTTGGTAGATGGTAATTTATTCTACAAAAATAAAAGAAAAGAAAAAAAAGAAAAGAAAGAAACACTAACCTTGGTTGAAGAATAACATGAAATCTTAACACTTTCTACCTTGCTTTGGAGGCGTTCAACGTATAATCCATAGGATCGATCTCAGTCCCTATTCACATTATATCATCAAGTCTTGCACAAGCATGAAGTGATACGTTTGAGGAGGAGAACATCTCCATGAAATATCGTTGGCTCTCGCTAAGACTCGTTATACTTGTGCTTCAGAAATCACTTGCATGCTCATATAAACCAACAGAGATCAAAGAGAAAAGAAGAGAAAACAAAAAGAAAAGTAAAACATAAGAACAATGAAAAGATTACCTTTATTAATTAGTACAATGGCAGAGAAGAGGAAGGTACATCGGTGTCACGCTTAACATAAGCCTCTCTCTCTCTCTTGAAAATAAAAAAGAAAAACCTAATTACAAAACTAGAAAAAGAAAAACCTAAAAACCCTAATTTTTGGCCCTGTACTGCGCTGGACGCTCTGTACGTTGCACTGCAGGGGGTATTTATAGGTGCAGAAGGGAGAAGAGTCGCGGATAAAGTCATCCACAAAAAATGGTCCACGGATAAGCTTGGATTTCCGCGGAAACGCGGCTTGGGCCACGTTTCCGCGGCCTTGTAGTCTCTGCTGGCCACGCGCTTTGGCGCGTGGCATCCTCTGGTCCGTCCATCTGGTCGTTTCTTTCTGGAAGTTTGATCCTGGCTCTTTATCTCGGGATTTCGAGATAACTTGGGAATCAAGTTACCTAGATCTTCAAATCTCCCAACATCTTTTAAACGAATTTCCTTATCTCTGCACTCTTATCTTTGGCTTTTATTCTCATCTGCAAGTGTTTAGGGTTAGATAGAAGTCTATCCTTCCCTCATCTTTGATAATTGCAACTTTAGCCCTTGTGTATTTGCATTTTTAACAATTGATATTTGCACTTTTGCACCTGGGCTTCAAATGTGGGCTTTTGGGCTCTTTTTAGGCTTTAATTCTTTCTTTTTATTATTTTGAGGCCTGCACACAATAAATTACAAAATATTAATAAATGTGCAGAATTAAATGAATAAATATGAAAATGTGATGGTAAATGTTATGATAAAAATGCATTTTTCACTACCAATCACACCCCCACACTTATCTTTTTGCTCGTCCTCGAGTAAAAACAAAGAAAAAGAAAACGAAAAGAGAAATTAATCTAACCTAACTCACTTTCGTAGGAATCACGATTGCACTTAGCACGTGCACCAAGCCGTTAAACCTCTAGGTTACCCTAGAGGACGAGTGTTGTCTCGTGAGGGTTTTCAGCGGATTGCACCCACAAAATCCATAAAAAAAAAAATATTTGAATTATTTTTGAAAAAGACTAAGTAGTCTATAAGTTTTAGGATTATTATTTTTATTCATTCTTCAAACTTAGTCTTTATAAAGTTAATTGTTTTCCATTTTAGGTAAGAATTAAATTGAATTTCTAATATAGTCTTTTTCGTTACCAAAAATCATATGCATCCTTATGTTTTTACTAGGAATTCCTTAACTTGGACTCTCATGCCTCTTTATTATTTATTTATACATATATATTTTTCTTTTTTGATATGTATAACTCATCTAATTTTCTTTCGTGTAAGTATCAAGGCTTCTTGAGGCCCTAATACCTAACTAATTGATTATTAGATGTGTTAGTACATATAAGTAATTTTTCTTAGTTTAGGCTTTCTAATCTACCCATGTAGCGAACTTAAAGTCGATGACTCCCAAACCGGTCGTCTTTAGGGCACCAGGTGAGAAAACCCCCCGCGGACTCAAATTCGAGTGAACTAGGCCACAAAACTAAGGTTTTATTATTATTTTTTTTTTACACTCACCTTTAGGCGTGAATACTTATGCTTCTTGAGGCACATGTATCCAGCTTAATTAGTGACTTTCGTTTTTTTTTTTAATATATATGAGGCACAAAGGTCTTTGTCTTAGAATCCTAAATATGCATTAGGTATGCACATTTCATTAAGATAAAAATCAAGACTAATTACTTATTCAATTTCTCTCCTATACCAAAAATTAAACAATTTATTTATTTTCACCAAGTTT
The DNA here is from genome assembly GCA_038442645.1 of Agave tequilana. Classification (NCBI taxonomy): domain Eukaryota; kingdom Viridiplantae; phylum Streptophyta; class Magnoliopsida; order Asparagales; family Asparagaceae; genus Agave; species Agave tequilana. The sequence continues at coordinate 132,896 of JAVJIF010000049.1, forward strand.
TTGGAAATCCTAATCATGATTTTCCTAATCCTTAAAACTAACTTAGATTTCTTTCAAAAAATAAGTCAAAATATTTCCTTTTTATAACATTTTTTTTTAATTTTTTAATTTTTTTTTATTAGCAAATTTTGTTAGTGTCTACCTATGTTAGTATGTTAGTAAAGCCTACCCCACACTTATCTCATGCATTATCCTCAATGTAGGAATGTATGCATATATGCATGAAACAGAAGAAGGGAAGGCAGAAGTTACCTTAAGGTGGTGGTTCCGGTGGTGATCTAATTGGACCAAGCGTTGCTACCCAATCAAGATAATATAATAGTTGGTGGAACCCACCAGAAATTTTCCTTACATAACCCACTAAAATATATGTATAATCATTTTTAGAATTTCCACCCCATCAAATTTCCAAATTTCATAATAAATTTCAGAGTCAATTGCGTCAACCTCCTTGTCCCAAAATGGAGTATGGAAAGATGGAATGATTGACTTGGACATAGGAAGTACGGGAACGAATACCGACTCAGGAAAGAAACTTAAATCAAGTAATGGTTCAGGAGTCGGGCTAAGTTCAGGAAGTGGGTCCAAATCAATAAGTTGAAGCTCAAGTCCACAATCATCTTCCCACAATGGAATGTGACTCAATGGTGGTGATTCAAGTTCAGGAATGATAGGTGTGGGAATCAAAACTGACTCTAAAATATTACCTAAGTCAGGTAATAAAACAGGAGTCAATAATGATTCAGGAATTTGAACTTGATCATAGATTTGAGAATCTAGGTCACATATCTCATTGGGTTCAATATCATAAAAATGAGAACTTGCCAATTTATCCATGGGACTTTCAAAATTACAAAATTGGTCAAGTTCAATATGATCATCAAAAATGGGTGACTCAATTTCATGATGAATTGGCAAAGGATCCAATGTTGACTCGGAAAAAGTGAAATCAGGTGGAGACACCGGAGTCATTATTGAATCAGGAAGTAAAATTGAATCACCAAGTGGGAGATCAGGATCATATTCATGCTCAAGTTCTATTTCAGGAAAGGAAGAACTTGCCAAACTATCAAAAATTGGAGTTTCGGCAAGTTCAAATGATGGCACTGAAGTAGAATCTTGTTGTCCAAAGCAACTTGGTTCGTCGGCTCTAAGAGAGTGGTCAGCGATATCAGAATTGGTCGGACGGTGAGAACGCAAAGATTGAACCATCATATCTATATCATGATCACGGGCTAATCTAGCCTGAGTCATGGCAGCAAGCATCCTTTCATAGTCGATAGGTGCATCATGTTGTGATTGGACTTGAAAAGAGGAAGTGTAATCATGATGAAGTTGTAAGTTGGTGGACTCACGCATTATCATGTCTGCGATAGATGGTAATTGTTGCTTGGACTCATGCATACTCATCATTTCCTCGATAGATGGTAATCTATCCTGAATGGGTGGATCTGAGTATGAATCATTGAAAGAATATGGACTAGATGGATATGGAGGACAATTTGGTTGAGAATTAGACTCGGGGGAATCGAAACCCATGAACTCTGTGAAGAGTTGAAATTATTATGCAAATTATAGTTATAAGATGGGAGGTGTGGGTTATATTCATTCGGATAAGACCATTCCGGCACACTAGGTTGGTCAAAGTTATGATATGCCGGGTTGGTAATATCCGAAAAAGAATTAGGTGTTTAATATGGATTAAAATTGGAAAAATTATTATATGCCATATCACACAAAACAAACAAAAGACAACAAACAAATAAACAAATAAAAAAGAAAAATTCTAACCTAAGTTAGGGTAGACCTATGACCTAGATGACTCCTAACTGGTTAGACTGTCCACGGGAGGTCGGGTGCAGACTTTGACCACAAGTTAATCAGCCAGGTCAGGGCAAGATTGGTGGGAGGTTTTCCGCCAAAGACGTTCCTTAATTAATAACCACCAATCTTCGGGCTTTCGCCCTCAATCCCTTTCCTAGACACTGATTTGACAAGAGTCAAATTCCAACACTGTTCCCCCTTAGGATAATCTCCTATTGAGTCCGAGATGTCCCTAGGGCCAACGTCTACTAATTTTTAAGTTAGGCTTGGGTTAGTGAGTGCTTGGGATATGATTTTTGGGCTAAGGAAGGGTGATGAAATCCCCACCTTATCTTGTTAATGGGTTATGCCCTTAAGATGAATTAGTGCAAGTGTACAAGATAAGTAGATAAGATTCACTCAAAGCAGAAAATCACCAAGAGATGAGTCCTACTCTACATGCAATGCGTACGTACCTTGCTCTAGCACTCTTCAACAGTAAAATAAAGTAATTGAAAAGACATGTGCCTAATATGCAAACGTCTAATCAATTTTTATCTTTAACAACAATTTTTTTACTGTTGAATTAATTAGCAGTAGACAGGTTTATCACAGAACAAAATTAACAGAGCAGAAAACAGATATTGTAATTTGTAGCAACCTGCAGAAAATTGAGTCAGTAATTCACTGCTACTGCCGTGAATCCGCGGCTAATGCCGCGTTTTCGAGGCAAAGTAGCAGGCTCTGCTGCTCTGCCTTCGAGGGCAGAGGCATAGAGTTGCTATATGTCCACTTCTGCTGTAGTTTTCTGTTCTCCAAACCTGCAAACAGAAAAGAATAAAAGAATTAGTTAATTTTTTTTTATTTAGAGATAAACTTACCGTCCCTCCCTGGCAACGGCGCCAAAATTTTGATTGAGTCAAAACTTGCACACAAAATATGAATATTAGATCTGAGAATTAAAAGTGTGATGTGCTCAATACTATCCGCTGTAGCAAGGCTATGCGGGTCGTGATCCTCAGGGAGGGACTAGCGATGGAAGCGTTTGTAAGTTTTACTCTAAAAATTTATCTCTTTTTTTTATTTATTAAAAGAAAATAAGAAAAATAGTTAGTTTAGAAAGAAAGCGGTATTTACAATGGGTCGGAAAAAGATAGAGTTGGTAGATGGTAATTTATTCTACAAAAATAAAAGAAAAGAAAAGAAAAGAAAAAACACTAACCTTGGTTGAAGAATAACATGAAATCTTAACACTTTCTACCTTGCTTTGGAGGCGTTCAACGTATAATCCATAGGATCGATCTCAGTCCCTATTCGCATTATATCATCAAGTCTTGCACAAGCATGAAGTGATACGTTTGAGGAGGAGAACATCTCCATGAAATCGTTGGCTCTCGCTAAGACTCGTTATACTTGTGCTTCAGAAATCACTTGCATGCTCATATAACCAACAGAGATCAAAGAGAAAAAGAAGAGAAAACAAAAAGAAAAGTAAAACATAAGAACAATGAACAAAAGAAAAGATTACCTTTATTAATTAGTACAATGGCAGAGAAGAGGAAGGTATATCGGTGTCACGCTCAACATAAGCCTCTCTCTCTTGAAATAAAAAGAAAAACCTAATTACAAAACTAGAAGAAGAAAAACCTAAAAACCCTAATTTTTGGCCCTGTACTGCGCTGGACGCTCTGTACGTTGCACTGCAGGGGGTATTTATAGGTGCAGAAGGGAGAAGAGTCCCGGATAAAGTCGTCCACGAAAAATGGTCCCGGATAAGCTTGGATTGCCGCGAAAACGCGGCTTGGGCCGTTTTCCGCGGCCTGGTAGTCTCTGCTGGCCACGCGCTTTGGCGCGTGGCATCCTCTGGTCCGTCCATCTGGTCGTTTCTTTCTGGAAGTTTGATCCTAGCTCTTTATCTCGGGATTTCGAGATAACTTGGGAATCAAGTTACCTAGATCTTCAAATCTCCCAACATCTTTTAAACGAATTTCCTTATCTCTGCACTCTTATCTTTGGCTTTTATTCTCATCTGCAAGTGTTTAGGGTTAGATAGAAGTCTATCCTTCCCTCATCTTTGATAATTGCAACTTTAGCCTTGTGTATTTGCATTTTTAACAATTGATATTTGCACTTTTGCACCTGGGCTTCAAATGTGGGCTTTTGGGCTCTTTTTAGGCTTTAATTCTTTCTTTTTATTATTTCGAGGCTGCACACAATAAATTACAAATATTAATAAATGTGTAGAATTAAATGAATAAATATGAAAATGTGATGGTAAATGTTATGATAAAAATGCATTTTTCACTACCAATCAGTTGCCAAGTCTGCATAACTGCTAATTTTTTAATTTGTTTTGGTTTTAGTGATTTCAACAGACATTTTTGGTTTCTATGGGTCAAATCTCACCCCAAATGACCTGGTATGCATAAGTGATAGTATTTATCTATTACCTATATATATATGGGTCATGGGGTTTGTTTTCAAAACACAGTTTTTAGGTTTTCATATAAACTTAAGTTTGTTTCAAAAGAAAAAAGTTTTGTAGCTTTCAATCTTCAAGTTCAATCTTTTCAAAACTATTTTTAGTTGGTTTTAAAGCTCTTAAATTCTTTTTAACTAAATTTCTTCTCTCACTTAACTCCTTGAGCCTTATTTCATATTCTACTCTATAAGAAGTTATAAGAGAGAGTGTTTGTGATCTTGTTTGATCACCAAGAGCTTTGTAATCTTAATTGGCTTTGTGCTACCTCTTATATAGATGGTTGAGTGGTGGAGTTGTATACACCGATCTTGTGTAGACAAAATGTAAATCCTTATTGTAAGGTTCCTTTGTAGAAGATTTCTTAGTGGATAGTGAAATCTTTCATAGCGATGAAGGCGGGGACGTAGAGCGGTGGCTCGAACCTCGGAACTAATTCTTTATGTTTGTGATTGTTTGTGTCTTACTCTATTGCTTTTTATTATTCACAATTGTGTGGTTGCTCATCTTGCATACTATTATTGCTTTCATTTCATCACTTTCATTATCGGTCTATACTCATCTCAATAGGGACGCAATTGAGCACCTCAACTCATAATCTAGAGAAATTAAGAGGAGAAGTTGTAGAGCCATTCATAAAAAATTCGACTTCAATTCTTGTTTTGAGTGACCAGTTTGCATCATTCATCATAAGTAGTTTTTAATTTGCATTTGATTAGAATATCACCTATTCACCCCCCTCTAGGTATATTTCAATTGGTATTAAGTATTGATCTCTAGATTTTGGCTTAACCACCTAGAGAGATCCTATTTCCTAATCACCTTATTTATAATTTCTTTTTCATCCACAATAGTAAAATAGCCGAAGTACTAAGACCCCTCCAAAGTTTGATGGCCTTAACTTCCCTATATGAAAGGTTAAGATGACCGTATTTTTGCAATCCTTAGGAAGCCAGGTTGCAAAGGCGGTAACTAAATCCTTTAGTTTAACCATTGGTGATGAGGATATTGTGTCAGACATTACCACCAAAGAGTTTGATGGGTTGAAACACACCATGCCCTGTTTCAAGCCTTAAACGATAATGATATAGCTAGGGTCATCCACTGTAAATTCGCCTACGAGATTTGGACACACCTAGTGGTCACACACGAGGGAACATTACAAGTCAAGAGAGCAAAAATTGATCTCTTGTGTTCCCAATATGAAAATTTCACCATGCATGATAATGACTCCATTGATGACATGGTAACAAGATTTACTAAAATAACTACGATCTTACTTCTTTAGGAGATGCCATTGACAATGACCAAAAAGTAAGGAAGGTCATTTGTGCACTTTCACCCTCATGGAAAGTCAAGGCTACTATATTGAAGGAGCTAAACGACAAAGAAGAGATGAAGCTCATTGGTCTTATAGGAAA